>JAURVB010002494.1:0-14010 GCA_033002965.1 Piper betle | reverse complement strand
GCTTTTCAGGAAGCTATGGGCACTGAATCGGGATTCAGCACCGCCTTTCACCCATCAGACAGATGGGCAGACTGAGAGGACCATACAGATCCTAGATGAGTTTGCTCTGAGCATGCATTTTGGATTTCGAAGGAAGTTAGGAAGAGCACCTATCCTCTAGTGGAGTTCTCCTACAAGAAGCAGCTATCAGGCCATGATAGGGATGGCACCATACTGAAGCACTATACGGAAGGCCATGTCGATCCCCAGTGTGTTGGGTACAGGGTAGCGAGCCAGCAGTAGTTGGGCCAGAGATGATCCAGACGGACACGGGAAGTGGTAACGCAGAATCCAGGGAAGAGGATGAGGTCGGCTCAAGACAGAGCAGAAAAGTTATGCTGATCAGCGCAGACGTGAGGTTCATTTCGCGTTAGGAGATCACGTTCTCCTGAAGGTCTCTCCGACTAAGGGAAACACGAGATTTAGGATGCAGAGAAACTTAGTCCGCTATGTATTGGACCGTTTGATGTGATCGAGTGTATTGGACCAGTGGCTTACAGGCTAGCATTGCTGCCTCACCTATCAGCTATGTGTAACAATGTCTTCCATGTGTCGATGCTGAAGAAGTACCATCCAAACAACTCTCATGTTGTCAGCTTCAGGAGATAGAGCTGCAACCAGACCTGACGTATCTAGAAGATGAAGTTCAGATTGTGGATCGCAGAGTGAAGATTTTCTGAAGAAAAGAAGTTCCCCTAGTACGAGTGCAATGGACTCGAAGAGGAGTTGAAGAATCTACATGGGAACGCGAAGATGAGATGAAGAAGCGATACCTAGAGATATTCGAGCAACCAGCTTCATAAGCAAGCTACTCTTACTAGAGATTATCTTTGTTTAGATTATAGATGAGTTTGAAACTTCCTTGGTCAAAATTTCGAAGGACGAAATTTTTCTAAGGAGGGAAGGTTGTAAAACCCATGACTCGAGTTAGAGTTTTACATTAGTGAACCAGTCGGTTCAACCGTTGGTTCGAGTCGAGTCAGTTTCATGAACCGCATGCTTAGTTGAGGCCAGCCATGAGTTATGAGCGATGAGGGTCAAGTGTACTTGAGTATATGATGATAACGTTGGAAAGATGATGAGAAATGAGTTATCAGTGTATATGAAAGTATGCAGTATATTTTTTTATGTATTTGATCGTAGAAATATTTTTAGGCCGAATAACGCATTAGGACGCGTAATAAGGTAGTTTGGGTGGGTTATTAGTTATAGAACATGTCATTGTGGTGTTATGGTGTGTAATATATTTTATGGGATTTTTCCGTATTTTTTGGATATTTTTGAGGATTTATTATTAGTTAGTTATTATTTTCGACTCGAGTCGAAGACGAGTCATGTTTTATTTACGATATTACCACCGAACTATTTCTTCTCCCCCTTGACACTTTATTCACCCCCAAAACCCTTGCCGCCACCCTGTTTCGCAAGCCGATCCCAGCTGCAGCCGCCAAGCACCACTGCGCCGTCGCATGTGCCACCCTGAGCACCCCCGACCGTTGTCAGGCCTCCACGACGTTGCATCACCGTGCCTAGCGCCATGCTCCATCGCCGATCCCCCCAGCCATTGCCGCCATCCAATGGTCACCTCGACGTCTTCGACCCTCCTGCAACCTTCCCCGATCGGAGCGGAGCCCAGTGCCGCCCCATCCCGACCGGATCTCGTCACCCCCACTCAACCGCCCCTGTTTTGCCCTTTTTCCAACGAGCCAGTGCCTCCGCCGACCACGTCGACATCGTAGACGTGCCGGGCTCGCCGAGCCGATGCCAATGGTACCTCATACCATCGCCATCCTGTTGGTAGCTGGAAAACTACTAAGAAGCCTGCCGAAAAACCATTGGAATCTGCTAGAAAATTGGATTCGCTGGAATTCACCAGATCTTCTACCGATCAGCCAGTCAACTAATCAAACTTCGAGCATCCGAGCACGAATTCGCTCTAAAAGCATGCAAATCCTCACCGTTGCTAATTGCCGACGACGCGAGGTATAATTACCTCCGATTTAATTATTTAAAATTGATAATTATTAGCGCAGTATGCTAGGATTGATTGTTTGATATGATGAATGCCTAACTGCGAATGAAGTGATGTCTTGCATGATTTGCTTGATAGTGAATGGATGTTAGTAATCTAACTAAGTAAATTAAATATGAACATGCTAATCGACTAGAACGTAACTCATAAAAACATAATAAAATTGGTATGAATAGGATGAGTTAGAATTATTTCTACACTGATGATTGTTGACCATGATGGATGATGATTGTAATGTGAGTGTGATGTTCATGTTGAGTTTGATGCATCATTCAGTTAGCGGGCGTTAGATTCTAGATTTGATGTGTAGGTACGGAGTAGGAGCTCGTTGCCTAAGTGCAAGGACACGCTTGGAGCTTCTACCAAGTCCGTTTAGGACTCGTTCTTGATTTATTGTCTCATTCTATCGTGTTTTGTTTACAACAAGAAAGAGGACGTGTTGAGTGGTGGATTTATTGTATCCCACTCCACACGGGCCATTTAGTCGATCGTATTTCCAGATTAATAACCCTCGAGGATGAGATCCCTCGAGTATGTTTTCGAAACTCAAATCCAGTTCACGATGCCTTCGGGCCTATTTTAATAAATTCCCTTCCCAGGCCTATGTATATGTAGTTTTTGCATTTTCAGTGAGATGTGAGACGGAGGAAACCAATGGCCACGTCTTGAGATAGGGCATGTGTTTGTCAAAGCAGGCTCTAGAACTGGTGAGCGTCCACTCCATTCCTGAGGGATCCTGACAACTCCACCTTTGAGTTCCTCAAACCCGGAGAAGTGTGGAGGTTTACGGGTACTGCTACGCAGTGCATGTCTAGACTTGTGGCTTCAAAGGGTACTGAAGGCGCATGCCTGAGAGTACTCAGCCTTTGTACTCAGGGCCAGGAGTAATACGGAGGATGTAGAGGGCTGAGAGGAAAGAGAATGATTTTCCCGCGCAAAGGGATAGTTTAAATGGCCAAGGAAAGAGAATGTGATGGAAAGAGAATGATATGGAAAGGGGACGCTGCCCCTTGAGGTCGACGGCTCCTATTATTGCCCTTATGAGAGTTCTTGAGGAAGTATATGAGGTTTTTATTCAACACGAGGGTTAGCACTCCTGTGTCAGATTGTTATTAGTTATTTTGTGGACCGGTAACACTCGTTATTGATGGTTTTCTATATTTATGTAGGTGAGAATCGCGATGAATGAAAGTTGTCGGGACTGCAGAGGAGCAGCATGGAACCGCACACACATGTACCTGCTGTGTGTAATGTATAATGATGGTGTGTTGATGTGTGTGAATGATGATAATCATGTTGTGATATGTCTTGATAAATTGCCTATGAAATGAATAGATAGATGTGAATAAACAGAGAGCCTTGTAGCTCAGACTCGGCTCAGATGAAGACAAAAGCGATAATGACTGAATGTCATGATAGATTGCCATGTTTTATATTATTTTGATAAAATATTTATATATCCCTGCCGTGGATAGGTTGGCCCTTATTACACTTTTAGGGGAAACTCTGTCCATTTTTCTATAGAAAATAGATATCTTTCTTTGGATTTTTCATTTATTGCTATTGTTTTGTTTTTACTTGCACATCATAGCATGCATGTAGGACTGCGTAGAACCCAATTATTCCATCCATGCTTTGCATTTCACATCTCCATCTTAAGACGCCGAGGGTTGATCCGAGTCGGCTTAACCAAATCAAGTAGATTAGCGAACGGTTCAGTCCCTGGTGAAATTTACAGGTCGGTTCATGGGTGACCGAAACGAGGTGTTACAACTCAAGTGCATATTATTTTTTTTAAAGTGGTTAACTTGAAAAGATCATAAACGTTAGTCACTTCAAAAGTAGTTAATCGAAGTTAAAAAGTATAAGCACATTTTTATTAATGTATTAGATCATACCCATATAGGTATTAGATGTGAAGCTAATTATACTAGATATTTTAAACATAATATTATATTAAAGAAATGATAAACAAGAAAATATAAGGAAATACATGATACTTTCTATTAACAATAAATCTAGAATGATCGGGTGCTTATCAAAATAAGAAGTCCTTCTAACATATGGCATTAGTACAATTTTTCCAAAGGTAACTTTGGTTAATTTTGTGGCTTAGATAATGTTTCAAAAGGATTATATCTAAGTATAATCTTGCGCAATTCATAGGATCTTGAGTGGCTAATTAATAATACAATTAATTAAAAATAAAAATAAATCAACAAGAAATAAAATAATGACCATGTTTAATTAATATATTTAAAATTTGTAGACTTTTCATATAAAAAGGTCACATGTAATATGTATTTATGTTAGAGGATCATGGTAATCATCTAATTCACGAAGAAATATAATCGGTTTATGACAACTAATATTTTATGAAGCCTTTGTTATTTTTTTACCCTAATCGACGAGAGGCAGCAGTACCACTTGCTTGACTGTAGAAAGGAGCATCTCATCGACCATTAAAATCCCCACCCTTAGGGCTTCTTATCAAGCGAATGAATTCGAGTTTTAGTCGGTTCAAGACTTTGTTTATCATGATTCTTTTAGTTTAAGTCAAGCTAATAAGTACTCTTTTAGTTTGAGTTCGAGTCATGTTCAACCCAGCTTGATTCGTATTTACTGATCCTCTTCTTTTGTATAATTCATGTTAAAATTTAGTTTACAATTAAAGTATCTCAACTTTAATATAAATGCATAAAAGACAATTTAGTCATACATACTTTTATTTAAAATTGTTATCACATAATGATATTAAATAATTTAGTTAAATTTGTATAAATAAATTTAAGATAAATATGTTTAAAAATCTTAATCCTCGTATAAAATATTGAGTTTCGGAAATTGAGTCAAGTTAAACAAGTACAAGCCTAAGCCTGAGTTATTTAATGTTGAGTCAAATTTTTAATCAAATTTTTTTTATAAATTAAGTACTAAGTCAAATCAATATTTTTAGAGACACGGTCAAATCGAGTTTAACCGAACATGGGATAGCCTTATCCACCTCGATAGAGTGAATTTAGGCCTAGGTTTCTCTTATGTCATTTTTCCCTAAGACCAAGAAGGGACCCCTCCAATTGCACCAGCTCTTCCATGTCCATATCCTCAAATCTTTTGCTCCACCGGGCTACGATTCTGGGTATTGAATTTTGGGCAACGTCCTCGGTGGAGATGGATCTTGGTGCCTGATTTCGCTTTTCTTCATGTTTAACCAGTTGATTGTAACGCCGTGACAGCAACAACACTAGGGCCTCCGCCGGTTGGAAGACTAGTCACACTAGTACGAAATCAAAGTAATTGTTATTGCAGTTAGTTGTGACAAAAGCCTCAAGTCCCATGACAAACACTAATTTATCACGGCTTCTATTAGTGTATTCAGAATCTTTACGTCTGACTATTTTGACACAATAAACCGTGTCAAAAAAATTGACACAGTAGACCACCTCGATAAGTAAGCCGTGTCAAAGTTGTGTCAAACTTTAACATAACATTTACCACAGTCACGCCATGTCAAAATTTTTGACATAATACAACTGTTCCAACCCTGTGTTAACTTTTTTAAAAAATAACATTTTGTTTGACACAATACAAATATAAATATAAAGAAATTTGTATATTTTTATTATATAGATTTTTGGTTTATATTATATATTATATATTATATATCATATAATTAGTTTTTCTTTCATCCTTTGATGGCCTTGGGTTGAACGGTCCCAACCGCCGGGCTAAGGGCAATGGTAGAAGAGGGCTGAAGGGTAAGAGTGGGAGGTCTCTCTTCTTTCTCTTTTCTTTAGAGGCTTTTATCTAGGTTTTTAGAATTCTTGAAGATGGATTACTAGGAAGAGATTGACGATTTAAAAAGGGAACGATCTTTAAAATAATTTATTTTTCTTATTTTCTTTGTTGTTTTATTGTAGTAAGCATTATTATGAATTGTTTAAATACTCTTGTTTTATAATTTTATTTTTACCTTTCTTGGAGTAGAGTTTATGTGCTAGATAGAAAATGGATCGTAAACCATAAACTTGATATTTCATATTAGTTGGAATTTATATTACTTTTTTATGATGTGTTTTATTGTGTTTAATACTTTCATTTATTGGATTAATTGCTAGATCACAATAAAATTTCAAAGAGAGAATTTATATTAAATAATTAATTGAATGATAAGTTGATGATGCTCTGTGAGGGATTTATAAAGTATAACTATAAATTGAATATGATTAGTCTCAATAAGAATTGTTGGATGTTTATGTAGTTTGTTTAAACTTTAGTCTGACTGGTTTAACTTTAATGAATTCAATGATTTTAATGCATCTTAGATTTAATTTACTTTAGAATAGACCTAAAATATAGATATTTGAAGTTAATAATATCTGAGTACTTAATTAAACCAGAAAAGAATAATTAAATACTATAAGTTTCAACGGCTCGTGGAAAGTAATAATTGGGCTTATTCTTATAAAATATATCTTGTGAATGATTGGTTTAAATAGAGTCAAATTTTTAGTACAGTATTTGCATATTAAAAACTTTAACTTTAAATTAAATTCTATTTTATTTTTATTTTATTTTAGATTAGAATTTAGATAGATAAAAACCTAATTTTCTTCTTTTGCTCTAGATAACTATAGCTTGAAAATTATAATTGAGTGAATAATCTATCTTCGTGAGAACGATACTCTACTCATTCATTACGTTATTTTGTTCACGACTAACACACTTGCTACTTATAATAAATTCATATTAATGTTTTTCACTTGTATGCCATTTCAATCCCTTGTGAGTAAACTTTAAAAACTATTTTATTTTTTCGAAATAAGTTTTTTATATTTTTTTATGATTGTAAGCCACATGAGGGTTTATATTATAAATTTATAGATCTATGAGCGTTATGGAGTACAGTATGTGATTTACTATTAACTAATTCAATACTTTTTTATACTAATCAAACATGCAGTTTCTATTATGATGCTCATATAAATTTTAAACTCTATTGGGGCTAGAAATTGAAGTCAACTATGATAAATAGGGGCATGTAGACCTTTTTTCAAAGTGATGATTATAATTCGAGCCTCACATATACGAGCTTCAGTTCATATACGTAGCAATTTAGTTACTATTCAAAATCTATATAGATAAATATAAAAATAAATAATCAAGAGTACTTGTAGATTTTCTACTTAATCGAATACTTCTTTATCTCGATTATTAAATTTATTGTACTCAAAATTAATTATAAAATATCTTTAAACTAGTTTATTTTAAAAAACTAAAAAATGGCCGTATTAAAATATCTTAAATAAAACAAAAAATTATCAACCTTATTATACTTATGCAATATTATGTTTTTTTGATACATATAAACCTCATCGTATGAAACTTACTAAAAAAATTCAAATTAAATTGTAATTCATATAAACTATGAGGCACGACTCGTCTTAATTTTTATATTATAATTCATCTCCTATCATCTTTAATTCGAGTTTATTCTCGAAGTCGGAAGAATGTCACTGTCCGATGACCATTCTTACCCGCTAAACTTTTCGTGTCGGTCTAATCGGGTCTCTGGATCCGCATAAGCCTCGCCTACCAAACCGCCGCGCCCTGGACAAAGGCGGCATCTGCATCCATCCCCAAGCAATCCACGGCGGAGAACAAGACGGCGGCGATGTGGCGGCGGAGCTCTGGCGATCTCACCGGAGCCGGCGACGGCACGGCGACGGCGACGATGCGAGGGATGCGCGACGAAGAGGGTGGTGAAGACGGAGTGCTGGACGGAGCAGACGGACTCGGGAGGCTGGTACGCAAGTGCGAGAAAACCGAGCAGCTCCTTCGCCAGTGCGCCGGAAGGTTTTTTTTTTATGTCGTCTGTTTCGCTAGTTTATTGCGATATTATCATTTGTTTTGTTGTCGTTGATAATTGTTGTGATTATATAGATTGTTGTTTTTTCGATGGACGGTAAAAATATTGAGATAGATGATCGTGTAACCGTACGAATTTTGGGGTGTTGACAAGTTTATTCTTTGATCAGTGTGGATGTATGCCAATTTGATTGTTCGTGGATAGATTGTGTGACTTTAATGGGGTGATTTGGTTGTGGTTACCGATAGATGATTGAAAAATGGAGTGAGGCTATGATTGAAACTTGAACTTGTAGCTTAATTGTGTGTGTGTTTGTGTTTTTTTTAATCTTTTTTTTCTTATTTCTGATGGTGGCTAGGTTGGAGACAAACACGTCAATCTTGAGTACAATTTGTAGGTATTGGTATGTTAACTCGTTGTCGACGTTTGTGATGGAGGTGTGCATTTTTTAATTGGGAATTGTTGGGTAGATTGTGAATCGCTGTGTTAAATTATTCATAAATACGAAGCAAATATGGGCTCAATCAAAATTTGTTTCTCTCAAGTACCATTATTGTAAATATTTAAAAAATGATGAATATTAAGTTAGTAATTATTTAAATATGCTGATTGTAGTTTTACAATTTGATTTATTCACTGTTAATTTATTTGCGAACGAATAGGAAGATTTGGAACTTAAATTTTGCCTTACCCAATTGAATTTTCTTCGTAGAGGATGTAATTGAAAGGTGAACTGATACACTAATGATGGATGCTGAAAGATGATAATGTATGTCAATTTGATTGTTAGTTGATAGATTATGTGACTTTAATGTGGTGATTTGGTTGTGGTTACTGAAAGATGATCAAAAAATGAACTGAGGATGTGATTGAAGGATGAACTTGTAGTTTTATTGGGGGTGTGTTTTTTTAATCTTCTTTTTTCATATTTTTTATGGTGGCTATTGTTGTAGACATTTGTGTTGATGTAAAGTACAATTTTTAGGTATTGGTATGTTAGCTTTTTGTTTCTGATGGTGGTGTGCCTTTTTAATTGGTAATTGTTGGCTAAATTGTGTCATTGTGAATGGTTGTGTTAAATTTTCATGAATATGAATAGTTGGGAGTAGGTGGAGGTGGGAAGAGTAAATTTTTAATAATGGATATTAAGTTTGTAATTATTTAGATATGCTGATTGTAGTTTTGCAATCTGATTTATTCACAGTTAATTTATTTGGTAATGATTAGGAATTGTTCTTACTCAATCGTTTTTTCTTAGAGGATGTGATTAAAAGATGAACTTGAAGCTTTATTGTGTGCGGGTTTTTTTAATCTTTTTTTCTTATTTCTGATGGCGGCTGTTGTTGTAGACATTCACGTCGATGTAAGGTACAATTTTTAGGTATTGGTATGTTAACTCTTTGTTTGTGATGGAGACGTGCCATTTTAATTGGTAATTGTTGGGTAGATTGTGTAATTGTGAATGTTTGTGTCAAATTTTCGTGAATATGAATAGATGGAGTAGGTGGAGGTGGTAAGAGTAAATATTAAATAATATATATTAAGTTAGAAATTATTTGGATATGCTGGTTGTGGTTTTGCAATCTAATTTATTCGCAGTTAATTTATTTGGTAATGATTAGGAATTGGTCTTACTTAATTGATTTTTCTTGGTAGAGGATGTGATTGAAAGATGAATGGATACATCAATGATGAATGCTGTGTAGTGTACAAAAAGTTCCTAAATTAGAAACTTGGCCTCTTATGATAGAGTTTCTTTTGTAGGGCTGTGATTGAAAGATGAAGTGATCATTACATATGACCAACTTGTCACAGTTTAGCCAAGACAAGGATCAATTTGTTAGGAAGGTGAAAGAGGAAATGTGGAGGGTAATCGAAGAAAGGATTCTTTTGATAAAATTGGTAGAACAGATTTGATGAAAGGGATGAGATAGGTTAGGTCAAGGAGGAAGGAGGTAAACTTGGAGAAGAAGAACTGTCCATTCATGGATAATGCTAGAGCATGTTATGCTTACAGAGTTCTATTTATACCTTTCTCAAGGAAAGGAAATACAAAAAATTACAATGATGCTCGACTAATTAGGAAATGATGGTATTCTGTTTCTTTACTTGTGGCATACATAACTAAACCTTTTATGTATAAATTTGACCTTATGAAATAGAATTTCATTGGTAGAGGACATGATTGAAAGATGATTTAATGCGCATGCTGAGCAGCTGATTTTATTGGAAGACTAATAGCTTTGCTTTTGCTGATAGACAAAATACAAGGGTGCATGTTAATTTAATTAACTTCTACTGCACTTATATTTTTCCTGCATATGTTTGATGCAAACTAATTTCGTGTCATAAATTATAAGGAAGAAATGGGGGGAAACAAGGTGAAATTAAAGATTAAGGGAGTCGATAACCAAGATTGAAGCCTTGGGGATAGATCAAGATCGAGGGGGAGAAAGATAAGAACTTTTCTATTTCATTCCCCTTCCAAATACAACGGTTTTTCTCTTTAATTCACAGACAATTTCTACCAGTACCCTATAACTACTCCATAACTACACGCATAATGGAAACTAACTCATAAAAGATAAACATGAAATATAAAAATAAGATAATAAACTATTTTTGTGACTATCACAACCAACCCATATTATTATGCATGTATCAATATTCTTAAGCTCAAAGTGACCAGGGCATTTTGAAAGTTGTTGAGAAGAATCTGTGTTTGTATTTCAGTTTTTTGTCATGAAAGATGGTGACGCTGCATTTTTAAGTGTGTGTGTTTTTTTGTTTATGCTTTTTTTTTTATAGTGGGAATATTTAGTCGTTGGGTTTTAGATCGTTTAACATTACTTGAAGAAGAAGTGCATGCTCCACAATTGAGGTTTGATTGTATTCTAAATGAAGCCATATTCTGGGCTCCTTCCCTAGGGAATAGGACCACTTTAAAATTTCAACTTCTTGAAACTTGTGTTTAGGTTAAGCCTCACTTCAATCCTCCTTTTAATATTAGCTAGTTTCTGGTGACTTGTGGAAAATGTTAATTGCATTGCTTCTATGTAGAAGCAAACTGGATTGTCTAAGTTAAGATCAGAAGACAATTGTGTTGAATCAGTTCTTGTTGTCAGAAGTTGTAACTTACGGAAATGCTTATATTTTTATGCTTGCTTGATTTATTGTGCTGAAGGGCTGCTGAGGTGGTGAAATCAAACACTGAGTACACTGAAGAGGATGTCACAAATGAGACAAGCAACAAGGCACCACCGCATTTGGAGGGTCCATTTGGCTTCCCAGGACTACGCAATGACATTGAAGCTCTTGAACGTAACATGTTTGGTGGTCTAAGTCGCATGATGGATGCAGTAGACGAGATGACGAAAGGGTTCTTCGGAGAATTGGGAAGGCCCTCTATCTTTGAGCAGGAACCATCTGCTGATTCCCGCAGGGGACCAGATAGATTTTTCAGCAAGGAGGATGTGCCTACTAAACCCAGCAATGAATCCGCTTATGGTGACTTTGCTGGCAAGGTTGCAGATGTTTGAGGTTTGTTGACATAGTTTGCACAGTTTTCTTTTTAGTATTATCAGCAACAGCTTCATGTTTTCTATGAATTGCCATGATTAGCCAGTGTAGTTGATAATAGTCCCATAAGTTCATTTCGGACACGTTAAAAATACTGTTGCACTGTTTTGGCTGTATTGATCTTTTGCCATGAATTCTCAACGGTACCATTGTCAAGTGAGCCTATTTCAAGGTGATGTAGTTTGCTCAGCCAATCAACCCCAATTGCAACGTGAATTCTGCCAAGGCTAGGAGAGCAATGTATGTTTTCTGTCATGTTAAGGGTTGAGGAATTGACTGACTAAACATTTTTATATGTTGGTGATCGTTCAGTGTAAGCTACAGTTCCATTTACGATTAATTTTGTGGTTTGTATATACGAGGTAGAGCCCCAGGACTGCAAATTCAGTTTGATATCTGACATGATATTTAAAAATTTAGCTTATATAACCATGTCATATAGCTAATACTTGCAATTTGTTTATGCTATCATTACTGAATCACTTAATTGAGAATATTCAGTATGTTTGCCAATAACTTGTGATGAGAAGATTTAATGGACTCCTTGATATTGAGTAAAAATATAATGTTATTACATCTTATAGTCCTGTTTTTAACTATCCTTCACATGTGGATGATGCATTCAACTTTAAATACGATTAGATCTCTAATTAAGCCTTTATTACAACTTGATCTTAGAGCTGATTTTCATACTAATATGTATTTTTCTTAAATAAATAGAGAAATAGGCAATCATGAGGTGCAACCTAAACTTCTTCATTTTAATATTCTTATAACTAAGTCGTCTCTTCTGAGACATCCGATAAAAATAACTAAGTTTGACTATGTTTGATGAGTGGGATATCTTTGGTATGGCCGAGTTCAACTGAGTTCGGCGACTTTGAAGCAAAAAACCATTTATTAAACGCCAAAACGGGGCCAAACTGATTTCCTGTATGCCCAAAATGTTAGTGATATAATTCGTTGGCTTTTTAAGAAAAAACAGTTAAGACCACCCTGAAATGCGGGGGATAATGTCTTTAAAAATAGAGCAAAAGGAGGGACTCAATTTACTATTTACTTGTGGGAGGGATGAATATAATATGTTATATATGGGAGGGATGTTATATTCCAAATTTGGTTCATTCTCAAACTAATTTAGAAATTTTATTGGGGACCAATCCATCTTTAACTCAATTAAATCGATCAACCCAATTTTAGCGGAAAGAATTTACTTTTGACGTCTTAAAATAGAAAAATTCACGTAGAATACATTCATAAGATGTTCAAAACTTAACAGAGTCATGTATGTATGACATGACAACTGAAATTATATTTCAAAACAATTCAAACGCAAATCTAAATCTAAAATGGATAAAATTTCCCCTAAATTTTTAATAAGGGGTCACCTTGTGAACGGTATAAATAAATATATATATATATATATATATATATATATATATATATACAATATTTAATAGCATAACACATTTCACATATATCATTTATATTATGTTTCTTTGAATTGGGTCTCGACCCTACCCCCTTACTAGTCCTATTCAGTTTTTATCACAACTTTTAAAAGGGTATCACATTTTCATATAACATGGTAATCATCCCAGCCAAAAATTTTGAGTCATGTCAAGATAAAATTTCATGTCAACCATATATCATCAAAATGTCAACCACATTTCAGGTTCAAAGTCGACCCCTATTGTCACTCATCTTATGTTTGCAGACGACCTTCCAATTTTTTTGAAGGCTAACCTGGCAGAATTGAGCAATATTTTAGGCCTTTTGAAGCAATATGAATTGCCTTCAGGTCAGATGATTAACTTGCTTAAATCCCGTTGCCATTTGCCTCATCATGTGAATAGATCTATCAACCAGTCCATTTTACAGCTACTTCATATGGAAGTTATGAGAGATGGAAGCAGGTATTTGGGCATGCCATTTTTTTGGGGCAGGATAAAAGGATCTTGTTTCTCCTATGTATGTGTTAAAATTACTACTAAAACTAAGCTTTGGGAGTCTTCCTCTTTGTCTCAAGCTGGACGTTCTTGCTTAATTTAATCAGTTACAATACTATGGCTAATTATGTTATAGGAGGCTTTTGGATCCCTACTAGAATTCACAAGGAAATGAAACGTGAACAATCAAAATTCTGGTGGGGTAAAAACTCTCGGCCATCTTTCAGAAGTATCTCATGGAATAAAATTTGTAGACACAAATGTGAGTGTGGATTCGGTATCAAAGATCTACCCACCATGGATCTTGCTTTGTAAACTAAATTGGCTTGGAGAATCATGCCATACCATAACAGTCTATTGGCCAAGGTTCTAAGGGCTAGATATGAGAAGGGGATTGGTTGGGGTATGACTGCCAATGTGTCTAAGCCATCTTATATGTGAACTAGTATCAGCAAAGGGATACAGATACTGAAGGATGATATTTGTTGGGTGGTCGGAGATGGAAAAAATATTCGTCTTGGAGTGGATCCATGGGTGCCAGG
>JAURVB010002493.1:0-12522 GCA_033002965.1 Piper betle | reverse complement strand
CCATAGGTTACAATGGATCAAGTCAAAAATATAACACGATTTTCAGAAGGAGAAAAAGGCAAAAATTTGAAGACCTGCCAAGTTAACAAGCTTCACATATACTAACATATACTAAGATCAGAAGACTTATCACTGACAGAATATGGTTTTGAGACTTACGAAAATCAATTGTTTGTAAAGAACAATGTCCAAGACGACTATGCCAAATAGAATGAGAAGCAGTCTGCTGTCTATTTGCAAAATAAGCAACATTCATCTTTATATCCAGTTTGTAAATATTTCCACTCCTTCCCTGAGCAATCAATTTTCCTGTTGATCTGTGAGCAATGGAGAAAGCATCAGCTGTAAACAAAAATGTGTAAGGTAAATCAGATGTGAGCTGACTAATTGGGAGTAGGCTTTGTTTAAGAGATGGAACAAGTAGCACATTATTAAGAATGAGTGTACCAAAGGCAGTGTTCAGATGAACTGTACCAACATGAGTTATTGGCAATAATTGACCATTCCCAATCATGACAGAATCTGCACCCTCATGTTTAGTTAATGAAGAAAAAATAGGAGATACCAGACATATGGGAAGAAGCACCTGAATCAGGGATCCAATCATCTGGATTAATATCGGATACTTGAAGTCCAGCAGTGCCTTGTGAATCGATGGATTTCGAAAACTCTCGTTATCCCTATTGTAGCAGCGATTTGCAGTATACCCCATTTTGTGACACATCTGACACTGAAAAATAAGCTTTGGAGTGTCAGAAGAAGGATCTTGAACTCCCAATCCAAGAAGTGGAGAATCACATAAAGCTATGTTCTTGTTTCCATCCTTAGCCTTTGATCCTTGACAGCAGCTTGAAATCCTTTATTCTGAGATGTAAAACCTTACTTTTGTTGAAAGTTGCCTTCCACTGAAACTTTCTTCTAAACGTTGGACCGAGTAACAAAAGCAACTTGTGGATGTGCAGTACTTCCAGACTGTCAAAGAGGAAGTAAAATCCTCTTCTCAAAAGCATGCATTATTTCCAACAATTCAGATAGAGGAAGTATTGGAGGACGTAATTGTTGAGCCCTCTCAGCCCCCCACTCAAGCTTCAAAATTATTATTGGGCCCTTTGAATCCCAAAAAGACTTCAAATAATTAAGGAAACTCGTAATAGGTATCATGAGCCTTTCTTAATCCAAAAGCTAGCTCAAAGAATATGGCTTTCTCATTGCCTATATACAAGTTACCAAGCAACCTACTGTGACCGGATCTAGGATAAATCCAACAACTCCCTTTCACAAATCGGGCGTGTCCCAGAACCATCATTGTCTGACAATTCCCCTCAAATTAGACGGCAACCACCTGGCAACCTGACAAACTCTCTTTAAATCATTAGGTGGAACCCATGAAGAAATAACAACAGTCAGGCAAATCATCAGGTAGAACCAATAAAGGAAATAACAATAATCAGCAATCATCAGGTATAACCCGTGAAGGAAACAACAACAATCGGCATAGGCAAACCCGGTTTGAGCTTGGCTCTACCCTTGTTGCTCACTTTGGGCCCCCACCCAAGCTCCGAAACTATTGTTGGGCCCTTTGGGCCCCAAAGAGACTTTAAATAACAAAAAAAACAATTCGCAATAGGTGTCACGAGCCTCTCTTAATCCAAAAGTTAGCTCAAAGAATAAAGGTTTTCCCATTAGCCTATATATAAGTCACCAATAACTTTTACGATCGATGTTAGATAAACCCAACAGTAACAACATTCTGGTAAACATCTGATACTCCGAACTTAATCCCCTCAATAGCCAGAAACACTTTCTATCCTCAGGTAATGGTTTCTTATTGCAGCCAATTCATCACAGATCATGTTGAATCGACATAAATACGCTTCTGGAGTTGAACAATGTTCTCTTTCATTTGTTTGTAACTCATCTATCAGATGAAATTCTCTTTCCACAGATTGCTTTGCAACAACTTTCTCAAGCATCATCCACAAATCATATGAAGTTTGCAATCCAACAGCATAACAACACACTTCTTTGCTCAATGTACCCATAACCAACCTTCAAGTAGCTTATCTAATTTTTGCCCAGCAATGTAGTCAGCATTCCCTTTTTCCATTATAGTTTGATCCCGCATTGTAACCAGTACATTCACGGGAGGAATAGCAATTGCTCCATTTATAAAAGAACGAAATCCATACAAATCAATCAAATTCAGAATTTGATCATCCCACAACAAGTAGTTTTCTGCATCCAGATTAATATTTACAAAATTGATCTTTGCTTATCTAAGTAGTTAGTACGTAAACGTTATTATAGTGATTAAATTAATAACCAATTTATGCTTATAAATAATCATGGTTGGGTTAAATAAATTTTATTAATCTATGGTTAGTTTTATATTACTATATTGATTAATTATTGATCATTGATTTATGTATTACAAGTTTATGAGTAAATACGAGTGGTTATAAGTGATTAATGAAATAAAATTTTCACCTTTATCACCAATGCAATACTAATTAATATCACGTCAATTATAATATAATTGTTATTATGTTATGTTCAAGGCTTAAAAACTAAGCATGAAATAGATAAAGTTATTTATTTTAACCATTGGTCAATTAAGGTTTGTAATATGGGTTATTAAAATATTATATTATGGCAATTACAAGTGTTGAACTTTAATAACACACTAAAATAAATATAGTTCAAACTATTATCAGGGTAAGCGATTTAAAAATAATTTTACTAGTAGTATACCAGAACATTAATATAAGTGATGTTCAATAATAAGATACAATATATAGTCTAATATGTTTATTGGGTATTGTTTTACGAATATTAAAAATTAATATATGATTATCCAAGTAATTATTAATTGTGTGAATAATTGTGGCATCATAGCTTGTTGTTTGATGGGCAATACAAAATAAAATCTTAATTTAAAATTTGATTTATTGTGATGACATTTGTAATATATTTTTATCCGTGAAGTAATCATCTATTAGAGAATCATATTAATACTATTTCTATTATTATGTTACACTTATGATAGAATGCATATTTTTCAAGATGGCAAATATATATTGTTTTGCATATTGTGAAATTCATTATAAGCATTTAATTCTAAATGTTTTTAATTGTTATTTAAATTGTTGAAACTAAATAATTTAGTAACGTGGATAATTAACTACATTATATGTTTTCGAGTTAATCTTGGTAAATTTAAAGCTCTAATATTTGAGCATGAACTGTTTTGTTGACTTTAAATCATGATAGCGTTTAATCATTTCATTGCATGCATTTTTTTCGTATAAAATTATATTTATCTATAATTTTTTATCTCATTAAGATTAGAATTGTGTGTCGCAGTTGCACGTGTATCATCAAACTTTTAGGTCCGTATAATTCCTTCAAATGTATATTCATTTTTAGTAGCCTTAGTTGGCCTAGGTCTAGATTCGAACACCATGTGCTGAGTGCAACTGGGTTCAAAGAATTGATTTTGTCTAATATGGGGCTGCACCCTTAAAATTATTCAAAGATGATATACCTGCCCTCATGCTGAAAAGAGTAATAAGGTGCAATGGTACAAGATGACTCATTATGCACTTGTGATATTAAGAAGGTGAGTCAATGAGAAATATTGGTAACTACACGTTGTAGACCACATAACGTCTAGCTCATACATAGGATTGTAGTTTGATGGGGACTCCATATGTTAGTTTTGATGCATATTCACATTATTTAGTATATTTTGATGTTATAAGTATATATTTATTTAATATTTATTTTTATTTATTTATTATTTATTTATTTCTTTTTATTTATATGTATGTCGATTATGAAGCATGCTCGTATGACTATTACGAATGATATAATTACTTATTAATATTAATTTTATTCATGCATATAAAAATTTATTTCAATATTTAATTATTTAATTATTTGCTTGCACATGTTATCATTTACTCGTGTTTAGATGTATTCATATATGTTGATAATTACATTGTTATTATTCATGACTAATTGTTATAACTATTTATTTATGTATATGTTTATTGACTCGCATATGTGCTAGTATTACTTGTGTGTAGTCGCATATTTATTTAGTATTATTTATATTATTATTGTTATTCATGAATAGTATTTTATTTATTTTTACATATTTATTATTCATCTATATATTCATGAGTTTATTTATTTGTTAATTAAATGTCTATTTATTTACTATTAATTATTTAATTATTTATTTATCTTCATGAGCGTTTAATTTTTTATTTACTAGTTTTTGTTTTTTTCTTGATATTTACTTGAGTACTTATTACTTTATTTGGTGTTCTTTTATTTATTTGACTAGTATTATTTGTTTATTTATTTAGTGCCTATGTGCCTCATTTTATGTGCAAGATAGTATTCAATTATTTCCTTTGCATTGTCCTTTTATTTGAGATGTTCTTGTTGATGTGCCACACACCACGACCATGCATCATATAGAGTTTTTGGGCTTTTACTTAGGAGTGGGTTCCGATGTAGGTTTCGGAGTATGAGCTCACCGTAAATGTGTTGATGCTCTGGGAGCTTAAATTAGAAGTCCGTTATGACTATTCTCAGATTTACCACTCTAGTCTATCGTGAATTTGATTTGCAGATCGTAAGATGTGTTTAGTGGATGTTTTATTGGCACTTAACTCGAACCATCTAGACGTATGTTACTTTCGTGCTTAACAAATTCTTGAGGATGAGATCCCTCAAGTTGCTTTTGAGCTTAGATCCACCTCAAGTTGCCTTCGGACCTACTTATATGATTACTTTCCCAACCCGATATATAGTTTTTATCGAGTTTTTAGTGAGTCGAGAGTTGGTAAATTTGAACTCACGTATACCGTGAGTGGGCACATACGCAAGTCACACTAGGCTCTAGATGGATGAAAGGGTTGTTTCATTCCCGAGGGATCCTTACATCTCTACGTTTTGAGTTTCCTCACACCTGGAGAGGCGTAGAGTAGACGAGTACTATTGTGTATGATGCATGTTTAGACTTTGTGGTATCAAAAGCTACTAAAGGCGACTGCATGAGTGTACTTGGCCTTTGTGCTGTAGGCCAAAAGTTATATTATGCTTTGGAAAGGGCTTAGGATATGTGCTTTTTCCCAAGACTGGGACCTGTTATAGTTGAGAAAGGCGGTTGTCGAGAGTGACATAGCACCAGTTCTATTCGGGGTGCTATCGAGTCTGCACTTGATGATTCCCTAGTAGATGCTCTATGAGTGTTCCCATAGAGATTATGTGTATTATTTTCCTTTATCATGGAATATCAGATTCTACTTGCTAGTTTGTACTAGTTATTTTCAGACCAGTGACATTCGTTGCTGTGATTTTTCATAGTATATATATAAGTCTTGCATTCTTGTGTTGGGTCAATTTTGGTGGAAGGACAAATAGATGCTACACATTTGCCGTTATTTTCTTTCTTTCTTTTGTTTATGTTTGATACATTTTCATGTATATTTAGTAATGTCTTCCATTCTCAAGACATCAAGAGGGTTGTTTAGATTTATTTTATCGTCTGAGTCTTACAGATTAATTGACTTAGACATGCATTGACTTGATCGTAACATTCTTTGATTCGGTTCTTAGGTGAACTGAAATCGGGGTGTTACGCTCACGATGGATTACAATTCTTACATGGGGTAAACCTTAAGTGATCTGAAGTGTATGATGGATCTTGGTTAATATATAATATATCTTGTTTGTGTTATCTTATTGCACTTATTGTGAGTTGATTACTTCACGCCTTTTTTATTAATGCTTCAAGAGAGTTGCCAACTTCTACATGATTAAGAGATTTAGTTGAAATCTAGGAATAGGTAGATCAATGATGTCCATGGGTGAAGTAGTTTATGGTTTTAACTGCAAGAATACATTAGAATCATAGATATCCATATATGGGAGTTGGTCGTAATGCACCAACCTAGTTTTGTTTGCACAAGAATGTGAAATGATGCAAGGGCAGTAGGCTGTAATAAGATATAAAAGCCTATTACAATTAAACTCGTTTTCCTGGATATCAAATACAATTATGTGTAACTTGATTAATATAACAAGATGTGCTACCGATTAATTTCGTGAAATTACCCATCCCACATCAATTTTTTATTAAGAGAACTTGCGTTAATCTTGGTTGTTATTTTTTGTCTTCGTGCCTTTGCATCATTTTATAACTTATAATAGTATACCATTTTTTTGCCCTCACTTAGCCTGTTAGTTTTACAATAGATTTCCATCACATCATACACTCTCTGTAGACAACTCATTAGGTTTAATAATCTAGCTATCATCAGTATAGTAGAACATAAAATCATCATGAGAATGATACTCACTCATCACTTTATTACTTGATTGATGTGTGTATTTGTGCAATGCATTGAAATAATAACAACAATCACCAAGAGTTGTGGCTCATTTTCCGGTTAGACACTTCATGGTGAATTTCTAATTGATACAGGCTTCGACAGTAGTTGGGAAAGGCTTGGACATGGAGAGGGATGTAAGGGCTTCACGATTGTAGTCTTCGCCTTGTCTGGGATGGCTGAATTTGGCTGAAAAAGTTGCTGGAAGTTGGTCTCACAAATTACAAAACAAAGAAAATACCAGTAAAGATGTTGTCTTCTCTGGCTCTAGTGACAAATCTGGCCACCGGGGATGGCTTCATGTTGGAGTCATTCTCCCCATGAGCAGCAATAGTAAAGTGACAAGCAACAAAGATGAGTAGTGAGCAGCAAGCAATGAGCAGCGGAATGGAGGAAGAACGGGAGCATCGTTGGGGTTGGGTGCTAGGGTGCCGGGCCAGTGTCCTAGCGCCCTGACATGCTAGCACCTAGGCACAACCAGTGAAGACCCGACCCATATTTGGACTGTGGATGTGTTTTGGAAGGAATTTTAATTTCGAGCGTTTCGTCATTAGAGAGCATGTGTTAAGGAAGTGGATCAATTTTTTAGAGGGTGCCTAGGGTTTTGGCTTGGAAAAGAGAAAGAAATTGTGTAACACCCTAAATCTGGCTCACTCGCGAACCAAACCAGAATGTTACGGGACACCCGATTAAGTCGGCTAACCCAAACCTAACCTGAATGGACTTACTCTTAGCGTCTTAAAATTGAAGATAATCATCACGATGCATGAATGAAATGCTAGGAACCTAACATGATACTACATCATGCTATGTCAACCAAGTCACACTAAACCAATAAATCAAGAAAAAATCAATAAACCCTAAAACGAAACAGACAGAGTGCCCCTGAAAATACTATAAAGGCTATCCTGTCAGATCATAGACAATATAAATTTTTAATAAAACATTCACAATACTTTCATTCAACTGTATAATTCATTTCTATGTTGAGTCTTGACTTGACTGCTGATTTACTTTTCATTCTCATTCGCATTTAAATTTTAAAACTGGGTCTTGACCCTCCTGTCATGCATATTCAACATTTAAACACATTTACTAAAAGGAATTCACATCATGTCATTGATATTAGTTCTATTAACAATGTATATATTGCATGTCATCACATCAGTTTCACTATCACAATATTATAACTAAAAATACTAAACATTTTATCATCTTACATGTGTGTGCAAGAGACATCTCTGCTTCTTCATCTAGGCTGGCACATCCATGTCCTGATCATCCATATCCTGATCATCACCTACATATGTAATAAAAACATGTCAGTAACGAGTGTTATTGGTCCAAAATATAACTATATCAAATTGGCAATGAGAGCTAACTCTCATGTGAAGAAAAACATTTTTATGTCTTCTACTGAACTCTCTAAAGGTCATCTACTGAGGAGCCACTAGGCTGTAGACTCGATAGCATCTTGAAGTGACTGGTCTGCTAATGCCTCTCTTGACATTTTCTAATTTTTTGGTCCCTTGGGACTACCAATATATTCAAGCCCTCTCCTGTCCTCCATCCCTGAGCATGAAGGCCAAGAACTCTCAGGTAGTTACCTTAAGTAACTTTTGAACCACATGTCTGGACGTGCGCTAGTACTAAACAGTACTTGTAAACCTCCACGATCTCCAGGTGTGAGGAACTCAAAATGCGAAATTGTTAGGATCCATCGGGAAAAGCACAACGATCTCACTAATCTAGAGCCCACAATGACTGGCATGTGCACCCGCTTATGGTATGTGCAAGTCAGTTTAACCAACTCTTGTCTCACTGAAAATTTGATAAAATTATATATATAAGCTTGGGAAGAGATTTATATACTATACCAGCGGCGCTCTATGAAACCGAACAAGGTGGCGGCTAACCTCAGGTAGGAGAAAGAAGATGGCGGAGAAGGAAGGAAGAGAGAAGGCTGGGGTGGCGCCACTGTCGGCCGGTGGCGGTGCTGTTGGCGGTGATGGGGTCGCGGCGGCAGCGGTCATCAGAAAATAGAGTGGGAGGAGCCGTCAATCAGTGGGGGAGAAAACAGGGTCTGGGGGGAGGGGGAAGAAAAACAAGTCAGGGCAGTTTTGTAAAGAAAAGTTGATTTGCTCCCAACTCGAGTCAATAATAATAAATAAATTCCTAAAAATATAAAATAAAATAAAATAAAATATCGTAAAATGAAATAATTGTGTCCTAACTCTAATGACACGTTCCAAGCCTACCAACCCTCCCAAAATAATAACCGAAGTGTCCTAACGCGGCAAATGACCCAAAACTAATTATATGGTCCACTATATAAAATAAAAAAAACTCACATACTGTTGTATATTCTGATAACTTATTCTTTTCCAATTGTGCGACTGACATTATCATTATATACTTGGCTCATCGCTCATAACACATGATTGGCCTTGGCTCAGTGCACGTATTCTGAAACTGACTTGACTCGAACCAAAGGTTGAACCGACTAGTTCATGAGTATAAAACCCTGATTGGGATCACAGGTTTTACAAATCATTTATATTGTGAGAAGGAAATCGTGCTTTGTGGATTGAGATCGATTAAATCATGTTCTTCATCGAGTCTTCAACTAAAGTGGATTCGTCATTAAGATAAACACTGAATTGGTTTGTTATCAGTTTTCTCACCCTTTTAGATCAATTTTGGTTGCTATTGATAATTGTTGATATGTTGTGAATAGGTTTTTCTCAAGAAATTATTGTGGAGTGGTTTAACTCGGATTTATTTGGGAGTAGTTTTACTTTGTATTATTTGTGGGGAGGGTTGTCTCTCCGAATCAAAATTGGTGATTGAAGTGTTTTATTACCTCATACTAGAAGTTTGGGTCATAGTTTTTCCCTCCAAATTTGGGGGTTTTCTATGTAATTTTCCGTTTTCTTTAGTTTATTTGCCTTTGATTTGTGAGTTATAATATTGTTTGCATCATCTTGTCGAATAATTAAATCATTTCGGGATTTTGTGGAGTGAAAAATCCCAACACTTCAAGCAGTTCCAAGGTAGCCCAATGGTAACCCTCTTCCCTCTAGAGCTACGCTTTACTAGACCTGGAAGATAAATCCTCCCTGGCTTCGCTACACCCGGTTCGGCAAGTGGTTATGGTGCACTTCGGCAGTCACTAGGGAAGAGGCCTTCAGTAAAACCCATTACTCGAGTCGGGGTTTTATAATCAGAACTGGTCGGTTCAATCGTTATTTTTAGTCGGGTAAATTTCAAAACATGTGTACCGAAAAGAAACCGGTCATGTGTATGAACTATGAGAGTCATATGTGCGCAAGTATTATGATAATGTCAGTAAGACAATAGTAGAATGAGTTATATTAATATCTGAGGGTACTCCCAGATTTTTCTTTATTTATTTTAGTATTAGATCGTAGAATTATCTTTCTCGGCCGAATAACGTATTAGGAAGCATTACAGGCAGTTTGGGTGGGTTATTAGTTATAGAGCATGTCATTGTGACGTTATGGTGTGTATTGTGTTTTATGGGATTTTCCCCTAATTTTCTGGATATTTAGGAATTATTACGAGTTAGTTATTATTTTTGACTCGAGTCGGAATCGGACCAAGTTCTATTTACGAGACTACCCCCGACCTTCGCCCCGACCATCATGTGTATATGCAATACAACCAAAGACCTTAAGAAAAGAGTAGTCAACATTCTTACTAGACCATACCTCTTCCGGTATTTTTCCATCTAAGGCGCTTGATGGACTTCGGTTTATTAGATAGACAGCTGTATCCACAGTGGCACCCCAAAGATGCAAAGGGAGTCCAGCATGAACCCTCATGCTTCTCGCTTGCTCTAGGATGGTCCTGTTCATTCTCTCTGCCACCCCATTCTGTTGTGGTGTCCTTGGCACTGTCTTGATCCTTCTAATTCCCCGTTGTTCACAATAAGAGTCAAACACCTTATTGCAATATTCTCCACCATTATCCGACAGAAGACATTTCAGTCTTAAACCTGTTTCATTCTCAACTCGGGCTTTCCACATCTTGAAAATGTTAAAGACATCTGATTTTTCTTAATAGTGTAGATCCATGTCTTCCTACTAAAATCATCAATGAAGGTAACAAAATATAGATTACCTCCAAAAGATATATCATGGGCTGGTCCCCAAACATCCGTATGAACCAACTCCAACCTTTTGGATTTCATCTCTTGCCCAACCTTTGTAAAGCTGACCCATTTTTGTTTACCTAAAACACAGTCTTCACAAAAACCAAAGTTAGAATCAATTATACCTGTCAAAACCTTCTTGGAATGTAAGATCCTCATCCCACTCTCGCTCAAGTGACCAAGCCTTCTATGCCATAACGTTGTTATGTCATCCTTCTCAGCTGCCAAAGAAACAAACGGATCTACCTTGGTAGACACTGGGTAAAGTGTGCCCACCGCCTTCCCCTTGATCACCACTAATGCTCCTTTGCTGATTTTCCACTGATTGTTTTCAAATGTTATCCTATAGCCCTCTTGGTCCAACTTGTTAACAGATATAAGATTTTTCTTTAATTCAGGTATATACCTGACCTCCTTGAGAATAAGTTTACCTTCATCATGCATCTTCAAATGAATTACTCCTTTACCTTCAATTCTGCACTTCTGACCATTGCCAATTGTTACATATCCATAATCACTCTTGACAAAATCACAAAACCATTCTTTGTGAGAAGTACAATGAAATGAAGCACCTGAATCAATATACCATGTATCTATGTTGTAATCAACATGAGCAAATAAACAAAATTTCTCTTCATGACCATCAACAACATTAGCTACATTCTTGACTCGCTCGGGACAATCTTTCTTTAAATGTCCTTCCTTGTCACAAAACCAACAAGTAGGCTTACCCTTGAATTTTCCTTTGGATTTAGAGCGCCCTCGGTTCTTCGGACCTCTACTTTGACTTCTTCCTCTTTCTTTGCCTTTGCTTTTGTCCACCGACAAAGCTGTGCCCAAGATGGACGGTGTGCTATCTACCATGCTTCTCTTCATCATCTCCTGATTCAAGATTGCACCTAGCACTTCATCAAACATTAGTTTTTCTTTTGATGCATTACTTATAGATGTAATTACCGTATCCCAACTCTCCGGCAAAGAACACATGAACATTAAAGATTTAATATCTTCACTAAAAGTCAACTCCACGAATTCAAGTTGTGCCCAAATTTTATTGAAATCATTCAAATGATTAGCAATAGATTTACCTTCGGGCATCCTTAAAGAAACAAGCTTCCTCAACAAAAATAACCTGTTAGAGGCTGATGACTTCTCATAAACATCAGCTAATGCCTCCATCAACCCTTTGACGGTCGTCTGTTTGGAGACATTAAATGCCACCGACTGTGTTAAACACAATCGGACGATGGCTAAGGCTCGCCTATCCAATAAGGCCCAGTCCAAAGCGCGGAGAAGAACATTCTGCAATGATGAGCAGAAAGAAGAAAGTAGAGGGCGAATTTCTCCAGAATGGCCCTACTGAATCTGTGGGAGAGACGTCTGATTTGAGCCAAGATGTTAACTTTAACTGTGAATGCAAAGTGCATAGTGAGTCAGCTGCATCTCAATCTGGGGATAAATCGGATGTTACTGGATGTGTGCCAAGTAGAGTGCATGGAGAGCTCAACCGCCTAGAGTCCTTGAGGTAATCTTTATGTCCATGTGCATGTGCCTTTTATTTCTTTTTACCTACATGAAATAATATACTGACAAGATTTAGAGGATTTAATGAAGTGAGTGTGGTCCTTGATATAATTTACTTCAATGCTGACAATTACAAAAATGATTGCTTTGTCATGCATCAGTAAAATCCCTGATAGAAATCTTTTTTACTAGACTTATTACGAGTTTCCTCTTTTGGACAGTGAATTTTCATTTGGGCAATCCATGTTCAGCCTATAGCTGCTTCCGGCTTGCGAGCCATTAGGTATGCACGAGAAGTTGAAGGAGTTGGTCAAGTCACAACAGTAGATAATGATAAAGGTAACTGGATTAGATTTGTCTCTTGATGATTTTGTGATAACGATCTTCAATTTGATGAAAAGACTATGGTTCCTATGCAGT
>JAURVB010002492.1:0-12504 GCA_033002965.1 Piper betle | reverse complement strand
CAGGGAACATGATAGTATGACCTCCAGATGGGACGGTCACAATGATCAGATTGTTCAGACTGCATGATAGTACATCCATGGGCCACAACCAACATACGCAGATCAGACGGTTAGTAGATGGTCACAAGCGCAATTTGACCTATTTAGCGATGGGCCATCAGTAACAGAAGTTAGACTTGTACTAGATGATTGGGTATAGATAGAAGGTTAGTAAAGAAGTGTCCTTTAGAAGGATAGTGATTCCCTTGTGTTTCGCCAGCACAATTAGGTTCTCACCTTGAACCATAGGGTTGAGCCTTACCCTGGGTATAGAAGCACCTTCATGGTACTGATTAGGGTTTATAGTGCAGGTAGATGTTTGCAGACGAACCTTCTGATGAGGATTTCATCCCAGCATGAGAGTGATGTAGACAGAGACTTCAGACAGCATGATATCAGTGTATGCTCATCTTGATTGATAGCCTTCTTTGAGAGTCTACCACAGCGGTAGTAGTCATGTGGGTCAAGATTAGTACTACAAATCGGTACGGGACGGCAGGTCACACACCACTGAAGAGTAGACGAGACACGTGTCGAACCTCATTATGAGTCCCCGTAGACTTGAGGGGAGATAGTGGTTCTTTGGGTCATTTGAACCCCGCCCGTTTAGAAGTGCGTGACTAGTACAGTATCAAGAAACATGTGCCTACTGTTAGCTGATTGAACTAGAGCCATTTAGGAGCCGTTTTTGAGATTCGTCATTGATTGACTGTTCCACAGCCTGATCACTTATGGCATAGTGAATTATGGTGATCTTAGAGACAAGTTCATAGACCTACTGATATTTTGGCCACCCAGTATGCTACATAGGGATTTCATCTCCCCTACCACTTGCATGACACCTTGACCTCACCATAGATCAGAGGGACATACCTATGTAGCATGTCTTTCTTAGCCTAGTGGATTCCCCCATTTACCTAGCGTCAGATACCACATGTGAGAATGAGATAGCACCCATTGCGAGTTCTTGAGCAGTGTGACTAGATTTCCACGAGATTCAGCTTCCCTTCCTATAACCTAGAGATGTCAGACAGAGTAGAGTTTTCACTTGAGGATTTCCACTCACCCCTTTGTATGTATCAGTTCTACCATCAGTTTATCCAGAGGATTGAGATGAGTATACATTGACCAGAGCACAGAGCACATGCCACAGACCAGATGCAGACTCCACAGTCCCATGCAGAGTATGTTATCATACTCCTTGAGACACGCTGTGTATGTACAGGTGTTCTTGCCTCCTTTTAGCAGCAGTTAGTGGTTGTATAAATAGTCACCTGAGCCATAGTATGTAGTAGAGTCATAGCAGCTATCCTTGTTCTCTTATAGAACAGAGTGAGATACTTGACTTAGGACCAAGTCAACTAGGACCCCGTGAGCAGTCCAGTTCCTTATAGAGGGACACTTGAGAGTTGGATCTAGACTGGCGACAGTGAGCCGTGCAGCTCATTAGCCTATACACTTGACCTAGTAGGAGACTCATAGCTACACTTTAGGTTGGTTGTAGGACTTAGGAATAGAGTTTCTTGAGATTACATGTAGGTGACTTTTCACATATAAGGATTAGAAGGACATGGGTAGATGCTAGCAGGTAGGTCTTACCCTCGATGTAGTTTTCCCAGACATAGCTCAAATTACAACCCTGCAATACTCGAGAGTATCTGCTTAACCAACCTAGTAGGCCCTTAGGGGTGACCTAGGGTTTTCCGCCGAGTTATCTGTAGGGATTAGAACAAAAGAGAAGGATGATGGTTATGTTAGAATAGGCACAGACAGCTTAGAAACAAAATGTTGATATTGACACCATCACAAACAGAACCTGCCATGATGGCGCAACTACAATGAGGATGTACATGACTATCGAAGAGTAGAGGATACAACTGGTGTGTATCTAGCTTCCAGGTATTAGTTCAGTAGAACCTCCTTTAGTTGAAATTTTGAGGACAAAATTTTTATAAGGAGGGAAGATTGTAAAACCCATGATTCGAGTCAGGGTTTTATATTCAGAACCGGTCGGTTTGACCGTTAATTTCGAGTCGAGTCAGTTTCAGAACACGTGTATTGAGCCGACGCCAGTTGCGTGTATGAGCTATGAGGGTCATGCGTACCCAAGTATATAATGATAACGTCATGAACACAGCAGAACAGAATGAGTTATCAGAATATATGAGAGTATGCCAGTTATTTTTTTTATTTTATATATAGTGGATCGTAGAATTAGTTTTAGGCCGTTTACCGCGTTAGGATGCGTTACGGGCAGTTTGGGTGGGTTGATAGTTCTAGAGCATATCATTATGATGTTTTGGTGTTTGTTTGATTTTATAGGATTTTTCCCGATTTTTTTAGGATTTAATACGACTTAGTTATTATTCTTGACTCGAGCTGGACACGAGTCAAGTATTATTTACGACTTTGCCACCTAGCCTTTTCTTTTCTCCCCCGACGTCTTTTTCCCCCAAACCCTCATTGCCGCCCCTTTTTCTTATCGCCGCCACCGCCGCCGACGTCGGCCTACCATCGATCGCCGCCACCAAGCCCATGCCACGGTGTTGCTGTGCAGCCCTGACCAGTCCCGGCCGCTGCCAAGCCGCCGTGACGCCGGAATTGCCACGCCTAGCGCCGCGGCTATGTTTTGGTCATGTCGCCAATTCTGCCGCCAATGACCATCGCAGCCGCCATCCAGTGGTCGCCTCAGCACCATCGGCCACCCAGTGACCTTTCCCGACCGGAACGGAGGCCATCGCAGCCCAGGCTGGCCAGATCTAGCTACCCATCGCCACCGGCCCTATTTTTGCCATTTTTCGGCCAGCCGCCACCTCCACCAACCACGTTGATGCCGTAGACGCGTCGGGTTTGCCGAGCCGGTTCCAATGGTACCCAATATTGACCCATATCCAGCCAGTAGACACCGCCGGTGATTGTTGCCGGAAAACCGCCGGAAGCTGGAGGAAAACTACTGAAACCTGCCGGAAAATAGCTAGAAAATCGGATACGCTGAAATTCACCGGATCTTTCGAGGAGTTCATCCAGTCGAACCTGATCAAACTTCAGACGCCAACGAGCGCCGAATTCGAGCTCCGAGACGCGTGACGAAACCCTAGTAGTCACCAATTGCCGATGACGTGAGGTATAACTACCTTCAATTTAATTATTTAAAATTGATGATGATTGTTAGCATAGAATGCTAGAATTGAGTAGTTGTCATGATGAATGCCAGGCTGTGAATGAAGTAAAGATGTACATGATGTGATTAACAGATAATGAAGGTTAAGTGATCTAATGACGTAAAGTAAATTTGAGTATGATAATCGAGTACAACGTAACTTAGGAAATATAATAAAATTTGTGTTAATAGGATAAGTTGGAATTACTTTCACATTTATAATTGTTGATTGTTATGGTTGATGTTGTATTGTGAGTGTGTTTGATCATGACGAGTTTGATTCATCATTTAGTTAGCGGGTGTTAGTATTTAGTTTTGATGTGTAGGTACGGAGTAGGAGCTCGCCGCCTAGGCGCGATGACACGCTTGGAGCTTCTACCAGGTCCGTTTAGGACTCGACTCTATTTTTACTCTCTTCTATTGTATGTTTGATTTAATGCCTGCAGGGCGGGTTAAGTGGCGTTTTATCGAATCCCACTTAACTCGGGCCATCTAGCCGAACAGATTTCCAGATTAATAACCCCTCGAGGATGAGATCCCTCGAGGATGATTTCGAAAATAAGATCCACCACAAGTTGCCTTCGGGCCTATTATATAAATCCCTACCCAGCCCTATATATATGTAGTTTTCGCATTTTCAGTGAGACGAGAGATGGAGTAACCGACTGCACGTACCATGAGCGGATGCCGTGATAGTCAAAGCGGGCTCTGGATTAGTGCCAGCGGACTATTTCATTCCCGAGGGATCTTGACAACTCTGCGTTTGAGTTCCTCACACCCGGAGAATGTGGAGGTTTACGGGTACTGTTTAGTACAACGCATGTCCGAACTTGTGGTTCAAAGGGTACTAAAGGCGACTGCCTGAGAGTACTCGACCTTCGTGCTCAAGGCCAGGAGAAATATGGAGGTAAGGAGAGGGCTTAGGATTTGAGACCAGAAAATGAAGTAAGAAAATGCCGAGAGCGGCATCAGCAGCAGCAGATCAGTAAGTTCGGGATGCTACCGGGTCTGCAGCCCAGTGGCTCCTCAGTAGTGCCCTTCAGAGTGTTCACGTGGAGTATATGATGTTTTCTTTCATATGAGAGTTTGCTCTCATAGCCAGCTTGTTATAATTATTTTATTTTCTGGACTAGTAACACTTGTTACTGACGTGTTTTTATACTATATGTAGGTAATAATCACGAATTAGAGGAGCCAGCTTGGACAGAGGAGCACTGTTGTCGCTTGCACACATGTCAGTCGATTGAGTGGTTATATTTTGTTTATGATGCTATTATATTGTGAATGAAGTGAAATGCTAAGACATGGTATGATATGATTGAATGTTATGAGATGATGATGAGATATGATTGATGTGACATGATTGAATGCTAAGACACGATGACAGAATGTGAAACATGAATAGATTGCGCAGCAGGAGCGTGGTGGGTTGAGACCCAAGCTTTAGAGCGAGTAAACAGTATATCAGATTGTGTAAATGAAGTTGCGTGATATATAGATACATGTTTGCATATATGTTTATATATAGTATTTTGACAGGGTGACCCTAATTGCACTTTTAGGGAAATTCTGTCTGTTTTATTTCAGAATTTTCGTAGATTTTGATCGTAATTGTGATGGTGCATAATTTAGTTTGCATGTCATCCATGTAGTATCATGTTAGGATTCTGTGCATTCATCCATGCATGACGAGTAATATCTTCATCTTAAGACGCCGAGATTAGATCCGCGTGAGTTGGGTTCGGATTAACTGACCTAACCGGGGCCTGTAACATGTCAGTTCGGTTCACGAGCGTGGACCGGATTTGGGGTGTTACATCAAGTGGTTCTTAATCGTGGAAGAATGGTGCATTTAAAAGGCCCACATTAAATGGTTGTTTTAGGCGTGATTCAAAAAGACAACCATTTAACACATCCTGTGATCAGTAAACCAAAACATCGATGAAGTAAAGCGATAGTCAGAGAAACAAGTCCTAACGGACCTGGTAGAAGCTCCTAGTGAAGCTCCTATATGGTGCATGATGATATGATGAATGAATATGATCACAAACATACAATGAAAAGGAACACCCCAAGACATGCGTAATCACAAAAATAAATGTAGTAACCAACATAAAACATGAGAAACTATAATAAACAAAGGTGGTATCACGACAACAATATAAGAGAGCAAATGATGGGTAATGAACAAGTAAAACACAGCTTTGGGTTAGGGTTTTACCCGTTTGTTGCCCTTCTCGGTTCGTGCTAGTCTTGAGTCAGTTCGAGCCAGACCAGCTTTCAGACCATGAGTATGGGCCCAGATGGTTGTATGAGCATGTTATGGAGGCTGACTATGCTCGATATATAGATGATAACTTTAGTTATGCTACACTAGAGAATGAGTTATAAGTGTATACACAAGGTATACATATTTTTTTGCTTGTGTTAGCCTAGGGTTTTAGAGCTAGATTTAGACCGTTGCAGTGTTTAGTATCTGTTTGGACTTTTTCAGGGTATTTCTTTTACATGCATCTCATGAATTTCGAACTCCCAGATTGCCCATATGGGTCCAGTTTGATTTGAGTCTTAGATCTTTGTTTGATTAACTTTAAGGTTTCGAGGTCTATTTAGCTTTCTTATCTCGAAATTCGTCTATATAATCACTATTAGACCTCGAGTTAGTTTCAACTTTTGACGGTATCGATCTATGCTTTCTGTGCATATTTAAATATTGTATATATCCTAGGGGGACCCCCAGTAGGCCCAAGAGTTATTAGGCATTTGGATCATGCCACATGGCAAGATCTGGACAATCCATGTCAGCCCTAACATTGGCCTTCACATTCTCTTGGTATTTTCCCCGCATCTTTGGAATTTTCACCCCTAGCACCGTCGCCACTTCGGCTTGCCGCCAACGAGTCTCCGGCCCTCATTCGAACATTGGGATTGTGTCTGTCACACTGCAAGCTATCAACCAAGATCCTTCACCAGCTCTAGCATGGCCACAGTCGCTGCCAGAGATGACACTTTTTTCAGTCGAATTCCATTGCCGCAACCGCCTTTCGGACCATCTTCTGGCCCCAACGAGCCTCCTTTGGCCAGGCCGACCACCTAGATCGATTCCCCTCACCAAGGCCAACATTTGACACCACCTCTGACCTTTGTCGAAGCCGTGATCGCTGCTAGCGACATCACCATACCTGACAGTGATTTCCCATATTTCTGGCCTTTGTTGATCACCAACTCAGACACCTTCCTGACTTGATGGACAACATTTTGAGACCATCCCTATCGACTGTTGCCGCCATAATCATTGTCGGTGATTCCACCTACCTGGTGGTGATTTTCGTGCATTTTTAGCCTTTTTTGGCCAACCAGTGGTCAGACACCATCGGTCATCATAGCTAGCGACTAGTAGCAGACCCCGCTGCACTGTCGTCGACATTTTCCAGCGACGGACACCGGCGACCCCATCATACTCGTTTGCATGTGTCTGCGTTGTATGCCCAGCTGGTCGTGATCGTGTACGCCCAGCCCGCAATGCTATTCACTTGTCTGTGTTCGTGCCTGTGTTTGCCCAGCCGGCCTAGCCCACCAACTTAGTTTACCCAAACCAAGTTGACTTGGCCTGACCCGGTTTAGCCGAGTTGACTTGATCGCTTTTTTGAGTCGTTTTTGACCTATTTTCGTAGTTTATCGGTTGTTTTCAGTAATTCGAGATTTCCTACATTAGTTTAGAGGCATAGTCATATATTTTAACATATGTTGATATTATTATTATTATTTATTATTTATTTATTTATTTTATTCATTTATTCATTATTGTTTATTTCTTATTATTTAAATAATTGTCATATGCGATGAATGCTTGTATGATTATTATAATGATTATTATAATTATTGATGATGTATTTATTTATTAATATTATTCTTGTTCATATTTATCTTATTTAATATAACAAATTAATTAATTATTTGCTCGCACGTTATTAATTGTTCGTGTTTGGTCGTATATTCATATATTTGATGTTTATACTATTGTTGTCTATGATTAATTTTATTAGTTATTTATTCATTATTTACTTATTTGTGTGATTATTTATGTATTTATTTATTACTTACTCGTGTATGTACTAATAATTACTCGTGTTTATATTATTTATATTATCATTATTTCTTGATTGATGTATTATTTATTTATTTATTTATTTATATTTAGATAAGTGAGTTTAATTAATTAATTATTAATTAAATATTTATTTAATTATTATTTGTTATTTATTCACCTATTTATTTTCACGTGGGTTATTTATTACTATTTTGTGTCAACTTGTGTATTTATTATTTATTTATTATTCTTTTACTTATTTGGTTGTTTTTATTTATTATTTATTTATTATTTGTTTGTGCCTTGATTTGCGTGTTGAGTCTTTAGTTATAGATTTGCTTAGCATAGTCCCTTATTGTGATGTTAATGCTGATGTGAACACACACCACGATTATGCCTTATATAATGTTGTTAGTTTTTTACTTGACAGTTGGTTTAGATGTAGGTCTCAGAGTTCAAGTTCACTGTAAATATATTGATGTACTTGGACCACATGTCTGTTAAGACTTTTCTTAGATTTACCGTTTTATTCTATTGTGGATTTGATTTCCAAATTGTAAGACATGTTAACTGACTGTTTTATCGGACCCCACTTAATACGGGTTATCTAAATGTATTTTACTTCCATGATTAATAACCCTCGAGGATGAGATCCGTCTAGTTATTTTTGAACTTAGCTCCACCTCACGTTGTCTTCGGGCCTACTTATATAATTCTCTACCCAACCCTGTATATAGTTTTTATTGAGTTTTCAGTGAGCCAAAAGTTGCTATATTTGACCTTACGTATACCGTGAGCGACCGCATATGCAAGTTGCAACGTGATTTAGATTAGTGAGAAGGTTGTTCTTGTAAAACCCGTAACTCGAGTCTGAGTTTTACATTAACGAACTAGTCGGTTCAGCCGACGTTTCGAGTCGAGTCAATTTTATGACCAGCATGCTGAATCAAGGCCAGCTGTGTGTTATGAGTGATAAGGGTTAAGTGTAGCCAAGTATATAATGATAACGTCAAAAAAATGATAAGAAATAAATTATCAGAGTATATGACAGTATGCAGTGTTATACAGTAGTTATATAGTAGTTTGGGTAGGTTTTTTATGTATTTGATTGTAGAATTATTTTTAGGCTGAATAACGCATTAGGACGTGTTATATAGTAGTTTGGATAGGTTATTAGTTATAGAACATGTCATTTTGATGTTATGAAGTATATTATATTTTATGAAATTTTTCCATATTTTTTCTGGATTTTTTTTAATTTATTACGAGTTAGTTATTATTTTTTATTCGAGTCGGAGTCAAGTTAACTTTTATTCATGAGATTACCACCCAAACCCTCACCCCAATGCCTTCCCCTTCTCATCCCGATCGCCGCCACATCCTCACCGCCGATCGACATTGCCGAGCTTCGTTGGAGCGTCTTCGTGCTGTCCCCCACCATCTTGGCCGCTGCCAGGCCTCCACGATGCCCCGAAGCCTCCGGAGTGAGCCACGCTTTCGGATGCCGTTCCGCTGCTGGCCGCACCACTCCACCATTGTTGTCCTTTCGACCCAAGCATTGTCACCATTGAGGCCAACCCAAGGCCAATCGACAACCTTGATCAGGTGTCCTCGACCCCGACAACCAAGGCCTCTGCCGTTGGTTGCCATCATCGCTGCTGTCACCCTCACCACCACGGTGGTTGTATCGAGCTTGCCGAGTTGATGCCGACCCACAACTCCGATCTCCTTGCTGGAAAAGTAGTCAGAAAACCTCTGAAAAACAGCTGAAAATGGTTAGAAAATCACTGAAAAACTGAATTTGTTGGAATTCCCGGATTTTTGCCGAATTCCTCCAGCCAAACCCGATCAAACTTTGGACGCCGTCGGGTGTCGAATTCGAGTCCCGAGCCACACTACAAACCTTAATTGTCGCCAATCTTTGACTGACACGAGGTATAATTATCTTCGACCTAATTAATTAAAATTGATAACTATTAGCTCAACATTTTAGGATTTGATTGATTAGCATGATAAAATATTTTGATTGTAAATAAAATGAATTTGTATGATTTGAATTGTATTGAAATAAATGCTAATGAACTAATTAAGTAAATTAAGTTTGAATTATTAATTAAATGCAACATAGCCTAGAAAATCTTGATGTGGATTGATGTGAGTGCTTTCATTGAGTATGTTCGCTATGATGTGTGAATGCATCATAGCAAGCATTAGCTTTTAGTTTTAATGTGTAGGTATGGAGTAGGAGGTCGCTACATAGGCACGTGGACACGATTGGAGCTTCTACTAGGTCTATTTAGGGCACACTTTTGGTTTGACTCTTTCACTCTATCATGATTTGTTTTAACAAGTAAGCGGACATGTCAAGTGGTGGATTTATCGTATCCCACTCCACACGGGTCGTTTAGTTATACAAATTTTTGGATTAATAACCCTCAAAGATGAGATCCCTCGAGTTTGTTTTTGAAAACTCAGATCCAGATCATGATGCCTTAGGGACTATTATATTACAATCCTTACTTAGATATATGTATATATAGTTTTTTTAGTTTTCTAGTGAGATGTGAGACAAGGGAAAGTTGACTCACACACACTACGAGTGGTTGTACATACCAGTCAAAGTGGGCTCTCCATTGGTGAGCGGGTCTTTCTACTTTTGAGGGATCTTGGCAACTCCACCTTTGAGCTCCTCAAACCTAGAGAAGTGTGGAGGATTATGGGTACTGCAATGCAACACATATCTAGACTTGTGAATTCAAAGAGTACTAAAACCACTTGCTTGAGAGAATTCAGCCTTTGTGCTCAAGGCCAGGAGTGATACAGAGGATGTAGAAGGTTTTAAGATAATTGATTTTCCCATGTGAGGGATAGTTTGGAAATGTCGGTATCTGACGAGTCAAAATGGGACGCTGTCAAGCCAAGGCTGACAACTCCTTAGGAGTGCCTCAATGAGAAATTTTAATGCAGAAGTATATGCTTGATTTCATTTAATAGGAGAGTCGATTCTCCTATGTCAATTTGATTATTAGTTATTTTTAAATCAGTAACACTCGTTATTGATGTTTTCATATTATATATATATGATGAGAACCTGAATGACTGAGCGCTGTCAGGTCCACGGAGGAGCAACATTGTAATTGGCACACATGTACATGCCGAGACTAAATGAGTGTGATGTGATGAATTATTGTGAATAGTAGATGAATTTCCTAGTGTCTTATTGTATGAAATGATCTGTGTGTGATATTATTATGCATAGAATGGAACAGGATGAGTTAACAGGGTTAAGACCCGACTCAAGATGATGAAAATGATGATAATAGAAATGTTGTAAGAAAAACATCATGTTTTTGCTATGTTTTCCATTTTTATTGTTATGTATACATATGATTTGTCGTTGACAAAGTGGCCCCTACTACACTTTTATGGGAGACTCTATTCGTTTTATTTTAAACTTTTTTTTTGAATTTTTAATGAGTTTTCTTATTTTAAACATGAATGACATATCATATCATGCATTTAGAATAACTTTAGAACCTAAAAATCTAATCTATGTGTTGTATGTTTGCATCACCATCTTGAGACGCCGAGGGTAAATCTAGGTTGGCTTGACCAAATTAAGTAGATTAGCGAACGGTTCAGTCGTCGATAGTATTTCCAGTTCGGTTCGTGGGTGAACCAAAATAGGGTGCTACAGTTCCATTCCCGAGGGTTTCTGACATCTCTACGTATTGAGCTTCCTCATTCTCGGAGAGGTATAGAGTAGACGGATACTATTGTGTATAGCACATGTCTAGACTTGTGGTATCAAAAGGTACTAAAGGCAGCTACTTAAGAGTACTCAACCATTAAGCTATTGACCAGGCACTTGCCAAGAATGGTACTAGTTATTGCCAAAAGAGGCACTTGCTGAGAGTGGCATAGCGCCAGTTCAGCTTGGGATGTTATCGAGTGTGCAGCTTGATGGCTCGTTAGTAGATGCCCTTTGAGTGTTCATTTAAAGATTATATATGGTTTTTCTTTCCTCATGGAAATCAATTTTCACTTACCAGTTTATACTAGTTATTTTATGGACCAGTGATATTTGTCGCTGATATTTTTCTTATTATATTGTTAAGTGTTTAAAATATATAATATTTACCCATATTTTTAATATGATTTTGTACTTCTCGGGTATAAACATTATTAATTTAGTGATATTTTTCATTATATTCTAGTTAATTAATATTTTATTAAATATGCTTAATTTTGGTATTTCAATGCAGAAAAAGATGAATAAATTAAGCTTTGGATTTGATTAGTCATGACACTTGGCCCCACCCAATGGCTATAATTCATGGTGTTCAATGAAGTCGAACAATTGGAAACTTGAAGGGACATTATAATTAATTAGACTACTGCCTATTTGTGTCCACCGAAGAAAGAAGGATAGAGCGTTTCTACGAAGGCCTCCATCACGAGATCAGGATGGCCTATTTGGATAGAAAGTTTGCTACTTTTGGTGATGTTGTGAGAGCTGCAGGCGAGGCAGAACGAGTTATAGCTGCTAGACCTCGCTAGGATGTTGACCAGAGGCAGCAACATTCGAGGCCGTATCAGCAAGAGCAGGGAGAACCGCAGAGACATCGGTCAGATGCACCAGTTGCCATGAGGGCTATGGATGCCCAAGTTCATGGCTACAGGGAACCCTTCGTTAGAATTGCCGACGTCGTCATGGAGGTGAGGTGGAGCAGGCACAAACGCATGCTATAGATGCAGTTAGCCAGGACATAGAGCTATAGAGTCAGAGTGGACACAGACGTATGCTATAGGCTCGGTCCAACCAGGGCATAGAGCTGCAACTTGTCCAATTGGCTATACCCAACAAGTGACACTCGCAGCACCTCCGCAGAGACTTGCGCTCCCAGGCCCCCAGCAACATCCACAGTAGACAGTGGCAGAGACCAGCAGCCACTGAGGTAGCAGCAGAGAGGAGTTGTAGCTAGGCATGACAGGACAAAAACAACAGGCCTTGGAATCAGAGAGGATTGCAAACAACACCACCACCAGGACCATCCGTTTCTGGTACCACCATGGACAGCTGGGATGGACACAGCCACGATAGTTGAAGCATTGGAAGATGCGCACAAATGTGACAGGCACGTAGGCATCTCACTTCAGATTTCACATTAGTAGATAGCTACTCGAGTGAGAACCTCCTTAATCTAAAATTTTG
>JAURVB010002489.1:0-16269 GCA_033002965.1 Piper betle | reverse complement strand
GCTTCTTCCCCCTCCCCTCCCCGTTTCTTCCCTCTCCCTTCCTCCTCCTCCTCCAACCACCACCCCGTCCTCGCCGTCGGACACCGAGCGGTGGGAGGTGGAGGAGGGGTGGAGGGTGAGGAGGTGGAGGGCGCCGGAGCAGGCTGCGGCGACGGCGAGGACGGGGTGGTGGTTGGAGGAGGAGGAGGAGAGGGAGAGGGAAGAAACGGGGAGGGGAGGGGGAAGGAGGAGATGGGGAGGAGGTCATCATGGTGGAGGGAGTAGAGGTTGAGAGAGGAGGAGTCCCGGTCGTGGACGGCGGCGGCGATGGCTCGGTCGAAGGCGGAGACGGCTGGGAGGAAGCGGACGGCGTCAACGTAGTTGGAGAGGGGGAATCGCCGGATGTCGACTGCCGCCGACGCGTCGGTGCTCGCCATGGCCGGGCCGGGGAAGGTTTAGAAAGGGTTTCAACTTTTTACCCCAAACAGCCTGTTTCATTTGCGGGGAAGTACGAGCGGCAAAGTCCCGCGACAATCTATTTCTATTTTTTTTTATTATTAATAAATGCAACTCAATATCTGCCTGCCCTATGTTAAAAGTCAATTAAAATATAAAAAATAAAAAACCACTCGTTTCGAATCTAACGCTAATTTCCTAGAAAAAAATAATTTAATTTTTTTAAAAAATAATAAAAATATTTTCCGACAAATAGTTACCCGTTCAAATTCGTTTAACCTCAACTTAAAATATCTTTTTAATAAGAGTTTGTATAATTGTCCTAAAATATTAAAAAATTATAATTTTTTTCATTAAAATAATATATATCTTAGTCAATTACAGTTTTAAAAGATAATAAAAAATAAATAATTATCATTTATTTTTTATTAAAATAAAATATATCTTTAAAGTCAATTATTATCTAAGATATTAAATTATTAGAACATATCTTATTATTAAATAAGAACTTATATATATAATTAAAATTCAATAATAGTTAGGGTTTTGTTTAAACTTTTAATGAGGTTATTTTAGTGTGGTCTTTTTACAAGATCAAACAAAGGAGTAGATCAAAAATTATGTCAAAGATAGAAATCTACACAAACCTACATGAAGTTGAAATTTGGGGAAAGGCACGGCTAGGTCACAGTGACTATGAAAGCTATAATTTTTCACCATGTTTGGCATCCCTACATACTCAAACATGCTATAACAGACCGAAATGGCATGAACAAAAGTTGAAGATCTATCTTGTCTGAGTGCATCCAGATAGAGATCATGCAAAATACCATCTTTAGCATGAGACATGCATTTCTATGAAAATAGTGCAAACAGATGACCATGTCATGCTAAAAAATGCATAACTATTTTTATCAACATGATAAAATGTTGATTACAAGTCCTACAAACTCCTAACATATAGATTTACATGAGAAAAAGGTCATAAAAACTCTTAAGCATGTCAATCTACACAAACAACAACAACCATGGGAAAGGGTAAAGATGAGACCTTAACCTCAAATGGTGCCTAGGGAGGTCTCTTAGGCCTTCCAACCCGTCGACCCTAGAGGTTTGGCTAGGCTTGGAGAGAGGTTAGATAATGTAGGGAAGTCTTGAAGGAGAAAGGGAGAAAGGGGAGGAAGTGAAGAAATCAGGGAAAGGAAGGTGGGTTTTATAGAAAAGGGAAGAGCTACCATACCCATGTCACTGATGTCACAGGTATGGCACCACACCAAATGAGGTATGGACACCATACCTAATGGGGTATAGACTAGGTCCAAAACCCAAAAACTTAGTATTTTCATCCTAAAGAGGCTAGGACAAGCTCAAGTGTAAAACCCGTGACTTAAGTTAGAGTTTTACATTATCGAACCAATTGGTCCAACCGTCGGTTTGAGTCCACGTGCTGAGTCGAGCCCAACTGTGCGTTATAAGCAATGAAGGTCAAGTGTACCTGAGTATACGATGATAATATCAAAAAGATGACAAGAAATGAGTTATCAGAGTATACGACAGTATGCAACAATTTTTTTTATTGATTTGATTGTAGAATTATCTTTAGGCCAAACATCTTAGGACGCATTATAAAGCAGTTTGGGTGGTAGTTATAAAACATGTCATTGTGATGTTATGGTATGTATTATAGTTTATAGGATTTTTTCCTATTTTTCTGGAATTTTTTAGAATTTATTAAGAGTTAGTTATTATTTTTAACTCAAGTCAGAAACCGAGTCAACTTTTAATCATGATATTACCCCTGAAACCATCCCCACAACACTTCTTCCCCTAACCCCCTACACCACCCCCTATTCTCACCACCGACGCCACCTCTGGCTGCCGCATCACCACCGATTGTTGTCGTAGATTCTCTCTAGAGTGTCGCCGTGTAGATCCCAGCCTTCCTAGCATCGTTCTGCCGCCGATTGTGCCACTCCGCAGTTGTTGTGCTGCCGATGTCCTTCCCCTCAACCTAGACAACCATTCCCCCACACCTAGTGCCGCTGCAGGCAATCATCGCTGTCGTTGTCACCCTCACTACCACCACCATTGTGTCGAGCTCACCGAGCCAGTGCTAACCCATAGCCTCGATTGCCTCACCAGAGAAGTCACGAAAAAACCACCGAAAAATAGCTAGAAATCGTCGAAAAACTAGATTCTCTAAAATTCGCTAGATCTTCCTCCGAATTCATCCAGTTGAACCCATCGAACATCGGATGCCACTGGATGCTGAATTTGAGTATCGAGTCACGCGATAAATCCTAGCTGTCGCCAATTGCCAACATCACAAGGTATAATTAACTTCGACTTAATTACTTAAAAGTAATAATTATTAGCACAAGCATACTAAGATTGATTGATTGATGTTTAAATATTTTTATCGTAAATAAAAATGAATTACGTGATTGTATGGTATTAAAATGAATGCGAAGGAACTAATTAGGAAATTTAAGTAAGTATCATAATCTAATGCAACATAGTGTAGGAAATTTGATATGAATTGATGTATGATTTGATATGAGTTGTGTCTTGATGTGTGTGTTCACTATAGGATGTGTGAATGCATCATAAGTTGGCATTAGCTTTTAGTTTGATGTGTAAGTACTGAAGAAGTGAGCTCGCCGCTTAGGCACATGGACACGATTGAACCTTTCACCAGGTCTGTTTAAGACTTGCTTCTGGTTTGACTACTATATTCTATTGTGTTTTGTTTTAACGGGTAAACAGACGTGTCGAGTGGTGGATTTATTATATCCCACTCCACACGGGTCATCTAGTCGCATGAAATTTCTGGATTAATAACCCTCATGGATGAGATCCCTCAAGTCTGTTTTGAAAACTTAGATCCAGATCACAATGCCTTTGGGCCTATTAAATTATAATCCCTACCTAGGCCTATGTACATGTAGTTTTTTGAGTTTTTAGTGAGATGTGAGACAAGGGAAACCGATGACCGCGTCTTGAGCTAGTGCGTGTGTTAGTCAAAGCGAGCTCTAGATTTGGTGAGCGTCTTTTCCATTCCTGAGGGATCCTAATAACTCCTCCACCTTTGAGTTCCTCAAACCTAGAGAAGTGTGGAGGTTTATGGGTACTTCTATGCAGCACATGTCTAGACCTGTGGTTTCAAACAGTACTAAAGGTGCATGTCTGAGAGTACTTGACCTCTGTATCAGGGCCATGAGTGATACAGAAGATGTAAAGAGCTGAAAGAATAGAGATTGATTTTCCTGCGCAAAGGATAGTTTAAAGTTGCCAAAGAATAAGATGAGAAAGAAAGGGCACACTGTCGTGGGAGGTCGACAAGTTCTAATTAGTATCCTTATGAGAGATTCTATGAGGAAGAATAAGAATGTTTTCATTTAATAAGAGGGCTAACTCTCTTGTGTCAATTTACTATTAGTTATTTTTGGACTAATAACGTTCAGTACTAACATTTTTATATTATATGTGTGGTGAGAACCTTGAGGATTGAATGCTATTGGGATTGCGGAGAAGCAGCAATGAAATTGCGCACACATGTATTTGCTGAATGTAATTGATGAGTTGAATGCGGAATTATTTTGTATGATGCAATTTGAATATTATTTCTATGAATGGATAAAATGTTTTGCATGTGAATGAAAACTGTGAAAAGAAATGAACAGGTTGAGCAATGGAGTCTAGACTCAGGTCAGAAGATAGGAAATGAATGGAATTGAAATGTTGAAAGAAATGTCATGTTTTTTAGTGCATTTTATTTTTATTGTTATATATATATATATATATACACACTACTTGTTGTTGACAGAGTGGTTCTTGTTGCACTTTTAGGAGAGACTCATGTTCGTTTTGTTTTAAAAATAGTTATTTTCTTTAAATTTTTCACTTGTTTGGTTTGTTTTATACATGATTGCCTATCATAGCATGCATCTAGAATAACGTTAGAACCTAAGCATCCCATCCATAGACTGTATGTTTGCATCACCATCTTGAGACATAGAGGGTAGATCTGGGTCGGATTAACCGAATCAAGTAGACTAGCGAACGATTTGGTTGCCGGCAATATTTCCTGGTTGGTTCACAAGTGAACCAAAACGGGGTTTTACATCAAGAACTATGCCACACGTCTTATAAGAGCTAGGATTTACCGAAAAGGGTTTCAACACTTGGCAAACAATCTAGACTCGTGAAAAACATAGTCCTAAACCAAAATCGACTCATCTGAAATTAATAAATAAAAAAGAGTCAGGACAATGTAGTGTCTAGCTAAGATGTGCCAGGCATCGAGGGAGACTATGGTCGTGGCTCGCACGTATCATACCATACATACATACACGGTAAAAAGAGCTAGGCAGCAATTTAATCTTAGTCAAGACCGAACCAAAACAAAAACCATCAAGCAGAAAACCTAGGCTTTCCACTTACTGACATTTTTTGTTTTAAAAAACATGTAGGTTTTCTATCATGCTAAGGAGATGGAGTCACTAGGTAGATGCTTCACTTCACTTGGATAATGATAGCTATTGCATCTCTTACAGTATTTACTTTTTTTGTATAGTTTTACTATGTATATAGTTATTGAAATTGTGATTTACTGATGTTAACTATTTAAAGTTGGTTTCAACTGTTTTCCATCATTGAGACACCAAGATGACTTGAAGATTTTGGGAATTTCATTGGATTTTGCTAGGTTTCCAAGGCTATTTTTTGATAACATTCATCATAAATGAATTTGAAAATTTGATCAACCTATTTACCATGTTACGGCTTTGGTCTAGTTCTTCTGTGAACCGGGTTGGGACGTAACACAAGGCAAGCAAAAGTATGGAACCCAAATTAGAGAGAGAGAGAGAGAGAGAGTGTGTTTGTGTGTGTATGTGTGTGTGTGTGTGAGGCACAAGAAGTTCTATTCTAGATTGCCACATGTGTTGGTGAACAAGTCAAACCCTACAAGTAGAGAAATAGTCTAGAACTTGAGAATACTTAACTCCAAATAGCGATTAAATCAAACACAAGGGAGTTAAGTAGATGTGTAAATCAAGTGAATGCGAATAAAAGAAAAGCACACAAGTAAGGAGAACCATTGAGAAGACACAAATAACATTTTTAAAGAGGTTCTCAATTAGTACTCGTCTCTTCATTCTCACCAAGCCCTTTGGTGAGTAGATCTTCATAACTCCGTTAGGAAAACCAACTTGTAACCTTATAAGCAACTGATCTAGGCCTCCTTTATAAGCACCCCTCAAGTGCGAATGAAACTTGCACTCCAAACATCATTAAAGCCTCCAACAAGCCTTCTTTTACAAGCACTAAGTGCCAAGGATGCTAGCTCACTAAAACTCCACATACGCATAAAGCTTTACAACCTTGGAAGCTACATCTTCTTCAAGCACCTTCTCTCCTCAAGCAAGATGCTTCCTCACATCCACTCCCACACCTTGGGAGGTTTGCAAGCTGCTCAAACTCACTTGAGTTGACCTCTTTCTCACAAAACACTCTCCTTTGTGCAATCTAGTCACCTAGAATATAAGATAATAGGTAAGTCTTTCTTAACACAAGCATGTTCTTCCAATTTTGATCCAAGAGAGCTTAGGGTTCACAATGATAGTAAGAGGTATTCAAAAACACTCCTTGAGGCCCTATTAATAACCTTCCATAGCCTCTATAAGAATAGTAGCCATTGAAGTTTGAACCCCACCCCTTTTTGCTTTTCCTAACGGTTTGTTTTGACAACTTTTCCATGATAACCGGTTGCAAATTAATTGATCAAATACCAGCCAAGCATTCACTTATAACTAGCCACGTTAGCTTTAACTGCTAAAAACTAAGGCTGAAGCTTGACCAAAGCTTCCTCAGCTTCTCATTCTTCTACGCGACTAGGGCTTTCCAACCCAATATTTGGCTAGCAAACCCTCAACTGAATGTCTACTGAACTATCTTCTTAAACTCCACCAATCATTGCCAACTTCCAAACTTCACGATTGGTTTTTGAAGTCTTGCTGAAGATCACTTTAGTGGCCAAACATACAACCGAAGGTCTACCGAATTCTGATGCTTCATTGCTTTATTTTCAGACTTCATACTTTGGTTGCCAAAACACTGACCGAAGGGTAACCAAAGTCTCTTGCTACACAAATTCTCATCAAGCCCTTGCTCTTTGGTTGTTGAATCACTGACCAAAGGTGACCTGAAGGTCGAAACTACATCTTCCTTGGCCTGCACCTCCTAGCTTTGGTTGCAGAAGTCCTGACCGAAGTGTAGCTGAATTATTGAACATTTCAGCACCTCATTCCTTTCTTCAATTTTCTATCTTTGACTTCGTTGCTTGGTTGCTATCTCGTAGACTTAGAGAGTTTGATGATGTCATATCAAAACAAGGTTCAGTATTCTTCCCTTTTTTTATAATGACAACTTCTATATGTTGTGAACTCTCTAAGTTGTTGGTGTTAATCCTCATGAAGCATTTCTTTGAGCTTTTCTGGATGATCTTCACACTTTAGGACTTTAAGTTCTTTTCTTTGAATCCAAGCATCTCCATTGCTCCTTACTTACACAATAGGTTATTCTAAAATAATGCAATATGCTATAATGGAGTGTTATGCTTCACGATGCTTTTACCATGCAATCTATGGCCAACAAGAGATTGACATCCCTAAATGATGTAGCCATTCTTATTAATTTTTCAAAAAAGCACAAGATTTGCCCAAGAGATGACTACTCTCAACAACTCCCCTACAAAAGTGCTCACTCACTCTAAACCTAAGCTCATACAATACAACACTCTCCCCCTTTGTCATCTCAAAAAAACATTTAAGTATGAAAGGGAAAACGTACAAGAGGATAGATCGTCTCACTATCATCTCCCTTCAGTGGATCTCATGGAGCAAACCAACAAGGTGGTGGATAGTGGAAAGTGTAACTGTTGAGAGGGAACCAAAAGTGGGTACTTATGTCACAAATTTGCACCTCGTGATTCCTCATAAACACATGTTGGTCCCTCCTCAACTCCTCTTGGTCTTGGTGCATCTCCTCCATCCCTAGAGCCATGTTCTCCACATGAGCTGAGAGGTTGGCCAAGGTCCACACATTCCATGGTTGAGGTTGTGTGGGTTGATTTGCTTCATGTAATAGTGTTGGTGACTATTTCTCATTTTGGATCTCGAGGTTATCCCAAAATTCATCATCATCCACTAAGTTATAGGTGGGCTCCTCCCTTGAAGTGGATGCACTACTGATCTTCCTCCTCTTCTCCCTCAAGTACAACTTATTGTAAATAAAGTTATAGTCCACGGTCTTAAATGGGAGAGTAGAAGTTGTCCTTTAATCCATCTCTAGAAAAGCTTGAAAGAATAGAGCCGGGAGAAGTCTTCCATATGGTAGCATGCTGTAAAGGCCCAACCTAATTAGTACAAAATGAAGGAGTTAGTTATCTCTTTAAAAGTGATTAACTAACTTGAAGATTCTAAGCGCATCCCCACTAATATATTAAACCTTACCTCAATAGATATTGGATATGAGACTAACTTAACTTTTAGGGGATATTACGTTCCACCCTCCTTCAAGAAATTCTGTCCTTAGAATTTCTTTCTCTTGATATATTACCATCCATCCAACATGGTCCCAAGTTCACTCTAATACCACCTATAAAGCTTGACCCAATTAGTACAAACTAATGGGCTTAGTCATCTCTTAAAAAATGATTAACCAAGTTGAAGATTTTAAGCACATCCCTACTAATATATTGGATCTTACCCTAGTACGTATTGGATGTGAGACTAACTTAACTTTTGGGGGATATTACACATGCTCTTCTTTGATTTCAGCACCTCCACATGTGGTTGAGGATTAGGGATGGCAAAACTTTGATCGATCACCAACTGAATGAGGTTGAATGCCAAAACATGAAGGGTAGCTGGAAAGTGATCGGTGATGGCTTCCTAGTGGTCGTCGACGGTTTGAGAGAATCAAGGGAACTTGCTTGAGTGACATCAGCGACAATGCAACCGGAGATTGATCAAACAAAGACAATCGGTTGCCAGCAAGACTTTGATATGTCAGAGGAGATCAGTGACAAGATCGGAACAAGACTTAGTTGGCGGTGAGTCACAGTGGCTCCACAATGACGACCCCGGAGTTGATGGCAATAATTCGTCGATTTGACAAAGGTGGTGGCTTCATTTGGTTAGGGTAACGGATTTAACCATTTTAACATTCTCAATTAGTTCAGTCACCGAATGAATAACCAATCATCAACTAAACTCCTTCATGTTTTAAAAATAAATAAATAAATAATTATTATGTTCATAGGTTCGATCAACAAAACACATAACCGATCACCAACCAAACTCAGGGAACTAAGATTTGAGCAAAAATGTTGGCTTTTCATATTTCTAAACCCTGATATTGGATGCTTAGAGTAGTTGGAAGATCTCTTTACTGATTGTGGCTTGTCTCAAGCATGATAAAAAAAATATTTTTAAGCTTTTTCCCCAATTTATAATGTATTTCAAAAGAATTTTTAAACATATTCACACTTGTTTGTAATGCAAAAAAACTTTCACAAGTGAGGGTTGTAAAATTATTTTGAAAACAACTTAATCCAATTTACACCCTTATTATCCCTCTTGAAAACTAATTTTGAAAAAAAACTTTGAAAACTATACATATGTATATAATAATTAAGTGGATTCAACGAATGGGAAATGAGTCTATACCTCTCTTTGGCCTTGTTTTCTCCGGAATCCACTTGCCTTCTCCTTTTGGGCAAGGAACCTACACCTCCATTGAGTATGACCAACGTTGACACAATAGTGACAAGTGAGTGTTCTTGTTACATAGAAGGTGTTTACATGTTGACATGGCTTTATCCCTTTCCTTAGGGCATGCCTAAGCTTCTCTCCTTTCCTTGGAACATGTAGAGGCTTCTTCCCTTTGGTGTGTCCCTTAGAAGTGTTTGCCTCCTTGGTGAAGTATTCCCTAGAGGGATTGATGCTTTGAAAAAGTTGAGGGGCTTGTTGTGTAACACCTCAATATTGGTTCACCTAAGAACCGAATCAGAAATGTTACGATTAAGTCAAGTCATGTTTAAAATTGTTGATCGGTAGGACTTAATCGATAAAATTGATCAAAGCAACCTGTCTTGGTGTCATGAGAATGAAAGAAATTGTTAAATACACGTCAAAACACATAAAATATAGATAAAAGTAAGAAAAAAAATAAATGTGTTGAACTCAAGTGTGTGTAGCATTTATCTGTCCTTCCACCAAAGTCGACTCAGGATTTGCAATGACCTACATATGTTATATGAAAAATATCAGTAACGAGTATTACTGGTCCAAAAAATAACTAATATAATTTGGCAAATGGGTATTCCATTACCCGTGAAAACTTATGAAACTTAAAGATTGCTTCACACTAGGCGGTAAGCAAACATACTTAAGCAAGTGCCGGCTCGCATGCATGGTTAATGTTCATATTCAAACATACAATGCTTACGCCCTCACATCTTCTATATTTCACTCACCAAGGTACTTGAGTGATAAAAAGTATAGTTAAGTTAGTTCCACAAATTCCAGAAATGTACTGCATTACGTAGTACCCTTATACACTGCACTACCTTACGGTTTGAAGGAGTACTAGTGCGATTCACATATATCTCCATACCGCTCACTCTCTTATTCGTGAAATCTATAAAAATGCGCATGCTTAAATAATAGGTTTAGGGAAGAGGCTTGTATCATATATTTCTGGAGCCTAAGTTTGGAAACCAACAAGGGAACTCATCCTTGTAGTTTTATTAAACATGTGTAAAAACACATCTAAATGACCTCATATCGGAGGGATCCGATAAAAACGCCACTGATGTCGTCCTACATCTTAAACACGGTTAAAGTCAACACATAGAGAGTCAAGCAGAGAAGGAGAGTCCTATGGACATGTGGTTCAAGCTCCAAGTACATTGACACATCTATGGGGAGCTCGAACTAAGTAACCTATATCAAAACCGCATGCTAAGTAAAATACTAATAACTCTATATGATGCATGCTCGTGGTGTGTGCTCATATCTTCAATACATCCTAATAAATAAAACAATGTTAAATAAACCTACAACTAAACATACAATATATAAATCGAGACATAATAATTATAATAAATAAATACACTCATAAATAATTAGGTAAATAATAAATATATGAATATAAATAATTGTCTAATTATAAAATAATAATATAATTATTCTATAGAAATACATGACTAGACATAGGTAAATATCATATGTACTCGTGTTAATAAACATGTAAATAATTCAATAAAAAAATTAATTAAACAAGTCAATAGATAAATAAATAACTAATATTAATTAATCATGAAAATATAAATATAAATATTAAATATACGAATATATGACTAAATACGTAGAATAATAACACGAGTAAGAAATAATTAATAATCGGTCAATTAATTAAATAAAATAAGATAAACATGAACAAAAATAATATTTATGAATAAATACATTATTTATAACAATAACTAGTCACATAATCATTCATCATAGTCAACAAATATGTAAATAATAAGCAATGAATAATCATGAATAAATATATATATATATATATATATATATATAGGAAATTTCTCCTATGCGCTGCCATGTTTGGCAACGTATGCATTGGTGGTCGTTGGATCGAAATCTAATAGCCATCAATCTTTCTATAGGAATTTCCCTCCCCCACTGCCCGCTGCTCCTGCCCACCCGCCGCTGCCCCCTAGCTCTCGACTTGAGTCAATCATAGATTAACAAGTTTTCCTAATTTCAAGTACAACAATCTGGTAATATTATAAAATAAAATGGCAGGTAGTGATTGGCCTTGCTACAGTTAGAGGTATCCAAGTTTGCCTTGATTTGCTCCCGATTCGAGTTAAAATTAATATTTTAAAATTTATTTCATAATATTAACTCGAGTCGGGAGCGAATCAAGTTTTTATTTTATGATATATTATTTGGTTTTTTTAAAAATTTATTTCGTAATATTAACTCGAGTCGGGAGCGAGCCTACGTTTATATTTTATGTTATTTATTTATAAAATTTATTTCGTAATTTTGACTCGAGTCGAGAGCGAGTAAAGTTTTCATTAAGAAATTGTCATCGCTCTTTCCTTCGCCCATGTGTGTTGTTGCGCCACCGCCGGCAGTGATGCAGGTGACGCCGACGTGGAGGAGGCCAAGGTAGCAGAGGGCGGGGAGGAGCTCTGTCGTGGCAGGCATGGGGAGAACCGGGTGGGTGGGGAGGAAACAAGGTAGGTGGGGGGAGGGCTGCGGGCGGGGGCATGGGCGGCCAGCAGGGCCGCAACGGGGGTGGGGGGAAACTGGGCAGGTGGGAGGGAGGGCTATGGGCGGGGTTGCGGAAGGGGTGGGCGGGGGCGAGGCGGCGGGGGTGGGTGCGAAGCGGGGGGGGGAGGTGGGGGGAGGGCTACTGGCGGGGGTGGGTGGCCAGGGGCCAAGTGGCGGCAGGAGGAACAGGGCAGGTTGGGGGAGGGCTGCGGAGGCAGGTCCGCGACGGGGGTGGGGGCAAAACAGGTGGGGGGAATCGGTCAGGGGGGGGAGGGCTGTGGGCAGGGGCGGGCGGGGGTGAGGTGGTGGGGGTGGGGGGCAAAACAGGTGCAAGGGGGTGGGGGGGGGGGAGAAACAGGGTAGGTGGGGGGAGGGCTGAAGGTGGCGGCGAGTGGGGGGGGGGAGGGGGAAATACCTGTGGAGAGATTGATGACTATCGGATTCTGATCCAATAGCCACCAATGCATGCGCTGCCAAACATGGCAGAGCATAGCAGAATATATAATAATTAATAAATAAAGAAAAAATACTCATACATCCAAACATGTTAAACAATATAAATATGCATTTAAACTAATGTAGGGGTTCTCGAATTACCAAAAACGATCAAGGAACGGCCAAAAACAGGCTGAACCAAACCGAACCAAGCTGAACCAGACTGAGTTGGGCCGAGTCAACTTGGTCTGGGTTAAATAAACTACTCAGCTAGGCTGGTCTGGATTGATGGACATGGACACAGGCTCAGACTGGCGGACTCATACATGACCAAGCGGATGCCAACATGAGCATAAGGACGCAAACATGAAACGAACGGATTCAAACACAAGCAAACGGGCCGAACGGAAGGCACCAGTGCCCATCGCCGAAAAACGCCGACTGCTGCATAACTGGGGTCACCGCTAGTCGAGATCGACAAAGGGATGGTCGAGGAACATGATGGTGGTGGTGTTTGGTAGAGTCCGGCCACCAACTGGCCGAAAAACGTCCAGAAATGGGAGGTAAAGCCGCCAGGTGCGGCGATGTCACTGGCGGTGAACAGGCCGCGGTGGTGATCATGGGTGGTCTCAAAATGGAGATCTCGGAAAGATGAAGATGTGTGGGTGGTCGGATCGGCCGAAGGTGGCTCGTGTATGATCTGGAAAATGGCCCAAAAGGGTGGCGGCGGCGATGATGAACAATGATAAAAACTCTACACTGACAATGAATGTGGTGGCACCAATGGTGGTGGTGGGCACGGACCAATAGCCGGTCACGAGGTGGTCATGACTGTCCAATCCGGTGGTTGGAGGAGGGCCGAGGTCTTGCCGGTGGTGAGCCAAAGAGGTGGCGGTGATAATGGTGGAAATCTGAAAATCAATGGAAATGTTTGAAATATAAATGGGAGAAAACTAGGGTTGATGTGGATGGCTCAGATCTTGCCACTTGGTGCGATCTGAACGTCAGATAACTCGTGACCTAGTGCAGCCCACATATGGGTATATACACTATACTATCGATGGAAAACTCAGATCGAAATTGTCTAAAGTTGAAACTGACTCGAGTCCTACAGTGACTCTATAAATAGGATCGAGGTAAGAAGGCTAAATGAGCCTTGAACTCATTCGAGCTAGGCCCAAAGGGGCACAATCTAATGATTCAAAATTCCTATGCTGCATGCAAATGAAATACCCAGCAAATCTCAAACGGAAGCTAAACGCTACAATGGCCTAGATCTAAACCTAAAATCCTGGCTAACTCATAAAATTCATATGTACACCTCGTGTATACACTGATAACTTATACTCTACTGTAGCATAACTAAAACTATCATATGTATGTCGGGTATACTTAGCCTGCATAACATGCTCATATGGCCATTTGGGCCTCATACTAATATTCTTAAAATTGTTCTCGCTTGTGCTCACTTGAACTGACTTGAGATTGGCCCAAACCAGGCAAACTACAAGTGGGTAAAACACTTACCCGAAGTTGGGGTTTTACATGTTGAATTTTCCTTCATGATTGTGTCCCCTTAACCCAAGATTGCAAAGAGGGTTCTTTTGGTGTAGAAGCATGTTGGTAAGTTTGTGAGACCTTCCAATCATTTTGTTGATATCTTTCTACTTAGAAGCTAGTTGTTGTTGAAGCTCTTCCTCCCTTGTCTTGGAAAGTTTGAGCTACATTTCCTTACATTTTATCTTTTCTTTAAGGGCATCCTCTTCCTTGGTAATTTCCTCAAGTTGCTCCTTGGTGATTGCCTCAGTGGTCATGAAGCAAAATTCAATCAGGCAAACTACACTACCATCATCGTTTGATTACATGGTAGCTTGGAGAACCTTTTTCTCTAACCTCACATGCCTGTTCAACCCCAAACCAAATCGGAATGTTATATTGTGTATTTTGGACTATATATTTTGTGGATGACTATATGACGGGCATATGCCCTAACTATGTGAACCTTGTATGATTCAGATATATGTCATAATGGTTGTGTTAGATGTTTTATCCTTATGTTATTATATTTTACTGTAGAGTTATAAGCGCTAAGAGTATATAAGGTCCATCGTCTACTTACTGTTTGATTTTATTATATGATTTTGGGGCAAGGCTAACCATCATCTTCAAGGTATATAAGCCCCAAGAGTCTTGGAATATGACAAGGAGCTAAGCCAGGTACACGAAATGTATTTGGCTACAACTGTTTGTGTTTTATCGTAACGTAGGTGGAGCTGACGGTTCACACCAATTGCAGATCCACGTGAAGTTCAAGTATTAAGGTTTGGTGCCCTGATACTCGATGATGCTGTGTAATTTCTCTAACACTTTATTTATTGCCCGCGTAGGGTGTGTGGTACAGGTAACTACAACCCCTTGTTTAAATATTGGCATCATCTTCATGTAACTAAGAAGAAGACCTAAGCTAATTACTTGAACCAAGTAGTAAGAATATGATGTATGCAACAAAATGCAACCTCAAAACTATAGTCGGGGTATGCTTCTTCTACAATTGGGAGTGATCATCATATATTTAAAGTCACCGCTCATAGTCATAGGGAAGGTTCTACCACTGTTACGACTAGAGGTTTTCATATAGGATTCCTTTAAGTTTAAGATCCCTCTTTGTAGTACGAACTCTATACGCATTCTATGAAAACCAAGCCTGGTGCCCATCTTAAGCATCCACGGAGGAATGAGATTCACTTTCGTAAAGTCTATACTCGATAGGCCAATGAGTAGCTTCAAAATTATAATATCACGATTCAGTCTGTCCCTTTGGGCCAAATTGGGGTATTACATTGATGCTCTTCAGTAAAAGCTAAAGATGAGAGTAGAGATAAATCTGTCATCCTCTCATTGCCACCCAAATCTACAAAACAAAAGGGAAAAGTCTAGATTTGAAGACTACAGTAATTGAGTAAAGAAGTCACTCCTCAAGATCTAAATAATTGTTAGTTACAACACAATGACCAAGGAGGGGTCACCTTACAATAGCTTATGCAAAAAAAAAAGAAGAAAAAGAAAAGAAAAGAGAAAAAGAAAGAGTTGAAAAGAAAAATGAAAACAAGTATTTTGCCGATTCTTCTTTTGAACTTGCAAAAAAATCGATGAGGGGGCTAATGTTCATCCAAACCATGTGATCGAACCCCTGCACCCAAACTAAGTTTAGCCACGTTCATGACTTGGTCATGCTGGTTGCCATATTTGAGGGAAGAGGATAAGAGACTATAAGAAGAAATTTTTGAGTTGGTAAGTATTTGAAGCACTTAATTATGGAACTGTGAGGGGATGAGGGGGTGATTGTTCATTATAAAAGCCCTCTTATGGAAGTCATGAAAGGGGGGCTCAACGTTGCTGCTAAGAGATGAAATCAGCGACCCCCAATACCACAGGCGTGTAGCTTGGAGTGCCTCGAACACTATCCAACTAAGAGCCACCGTTAGAGAAGCCCGCCGTCACTAGAAAAGCTTCGAGAAGCTATTGCCAAGAGTTGTAAAGAGCCATCAAGTAGTCATTTTCATGGCCAATCTAGATCGTGTCCGACCACTCCATCAAGTTGGAAGCCACTGTCCAGCCAGCCCAGGCCTCCCCAGACACGTCACCACTTCCAACTGGCTCTCATCAACACTGCCAATGAACCTAAGTCGAGAGCCACCGCTGGAGAAACTTGCGCTCACCAAAAAATAGCCTAGAAAGTTCTCGTCAGAAAAGTTCAATAGCAACACATGACCATCTTTCCAGCCTCCATCCGAATGATCGAAGCCACCTCAAGACAATCAGCTGAATCCAATCGGTCCCTATCATCGCCATTTACAAACTTAAATCAATCTGCCACATTCAGCCACCACTGTCGCCAGAAAACGGTGACCAAAAACTAGTTCTGCCAGAACTTTTTGACGCCATCGTCACCGATCAGAGGTGCTGTAAAACCCCCTGACTTGAGTCAGGGTTTTACGTTACCGAACTAGTCAGTTCGACCGTTGGTTCGAGTCGAGTCAGTTCACGA
>JAURVB010002488.1:0-10674 GCA_033002965.1 Piper betle | reverse complement strand
GATGAAATATTCGGTTGTATCTTTAGCTTTAGATAATGAGTATTGTTGTAAGAAACAAATTGTCATATATCAATATATATAATATGTTTACATTGTATCATACTATAACTAGGGCTGTTAAACGATCGTGTCCTCGAACTTGACTCGAATAGTTCAAAGTTTGCTAAAACTCGACTCAAGATTGAACGAGTTTTGAGCATATATGCTCGAAATTGACTCGAATATTTTTAATACTCTTTGTGCTTGACTCTAACTCAAATTCACTTAAACTATTAAATTTTAAGGAGTTTGAAACCAGTTTGTTTATTAGCTCGAAACCAACTCGTTCATGAGCTCGAAAGTAGCTTATTTTGGAGAAAAATATATAATTATAGAGATAAAAAAATAACAATATAGTCTATCATACTCACAATACATTCATCACCCATCAAACAATCAATAATTCTCATCATAATAAAAATATCCCTAGCTCATCTTATTCGCATCGATTTTATTATGTTTTTCTAAATTACATTACAGTCAACTAGCATGATTAGATTTAATTTACTTAATTAGATGATTAGTATTCATTAAGCATAACTCAACTCATACAAATATCACTTCATCCACTATTAGGAATTCATCACGTCAAACAATCAATCCTATCATGTTGTGCTAATAATTATCAATTTTAAATAATTAAATCGGAGCTAATTATACCTCGGGTCGTTGGCAATCGGCGACAGCTAGGGTTTTGTTGCGCGTCTTGAAGGTCGATGGTGCCCTAAGTTCGATCGGGTTTGATTGGATGAGTTTGGCGGAAGTCCAACGAATTTTAGAGAATCTGGCTTTCCAACGGGTTCCAGCAATTTTCCGGCAACAATTGTTGGTGGCGGCTACCAGCGGGATGGCGGTGGTATGGGATACTGTTGGCACCAGCTCGGCGAGCCCGACGCGTCTACAACATCGACAAGGTCGGCAGAGGTGGCAGCTCACACAAAAAAAAGGGCAAAATAGGGGCAGGGTAGTTGGTGGTGAGGTGGCGAGATCTAGTTGGGATGGGCGGTGTTGTGCTCCTCACCGATCGGGGTAGGTCGTAAGAGGGTTCGCGAAGTCAAGGTGGTGACTAGATGGCGGCGGAGATAGTCATTGGTGGCGGGATCAATGACGGGAGCTTGCACGGTTGTGATGGCTTCGTTGCGTCGTGGAGTCCGGGCGATGGCCGGATGGCAGGGGGAATAGTCGGCGATGTTCTAGCGGTGACTAGCGGCGTCGATCGACGGTGGTGCGGTGGCCGGAGGTGGCGATGGCGACGAAGAAGGAGGGCGGCGTCAAGGGTTTGGGGGAATGAGAAGTGTCAGGGGAAGAAATGGGTCGATGGCGATATTATAAATAAAATTTAACTTGACTCTGATTTGAGTAAAAAATAATAAAGTAATAGATCCTTAAAAAATCCAAAAAATAGGGAAAATTTGATAAAATATAATACACAGCCATAACACCACAATGACATATTCTATAACTAATAACCCACCCAAATTGCTATATAACGTGTCCTAATGTGTGATTTGGCTTAAAAATAATTTTACGATCAAATATATATAGAAAAACATACTGCATACTTTCATACATTGATGAGAAAATTGGCCAATTCCACTCAGAATTGACCGATTTAACTCAGATCGGAAGCAATCCGATCTAAAAAACATGTTAAATCGGGTTTGTTAAAAATCAGTCACCGAATTGGCCTATTCAGAATTGGGGTAAATCGGGAAGAATCGGTTTTATGGGTAAATGACTTAAATACCCTAGGTATAATTATTAAATAAATTATTTACACAGGGGTAAAAGTGGATTCAAATTTTTAAAAACCTAAAATAAATTATTTACCCATTTGTTGTTGCCGACCTCCACCTGTCTACTCGCCGCCCCTTGACGCGGCGACGGGGCGGGGCAGGGGGCGAGGCGGGGGCAATGGGGCGACATGGGACGAAGCGGCAGGGCGGCAATGAGGTGGCGGGGTAGGGCACGGACAGGACGGGGCGGGGCCGGGGCAGGGCCGGCCGGGCGAGGGGGATGGGTAGCGTCGGGGAGAGAGAAGGGGGGGGTTGGGAAAGAAAATGTGGGTGGCGTTTTCATAATTAAAAGTTGACACGACTTCGACTCGAGTCAAAAATAATAACTAACTCTAAATAATTCAAAAAAATCCAAAAAATATGAAAAAATATCATGAAATATAATACACATCTTAATATAAAAATGACATTAGAATGACATGTTTTGTAACTAATAACCCACCAATTTTGACTAACTTAAAATTTTTATATAGGACCAATTTAAACCGATTCAACTAAAGCGATTCCTGGCCGATTTAAACCGATTTGATCCGATTCGGTGACTCCCTAAAAAATCGATTCCGATTTTTACAACCATGCTTTCATATGCTCTGATAACTCATTTCTCATCATCTTTCTGACGTTATCATCATATACTCAAGTACACTTGACCCTCATCGCTCATAACTCGCGGCTGATCTCGGCTTAGCATGCAGTTCATCAAACTGACTCGACACGAACTGATAGTTGAACCAACTGGTTCGCTAATGTAAAACTCTAACTTAAGTCACGGGCTTTACACATGGGCTTATTGATGGATGCCTGATCATGTAGGAACCCAATTATAGGTATGATCTTTTTATATATGTTTTTTATCTTGGTAATGAACTGTAAATCTTTTAGCTACCTTATCCATGTTTTGGGTGGTTCGTCTCTTGTATGAGCCATAACATGCATAATTTCTTAACTTTACGATTTTAGTTAATTAAGCTATGATAAACAATTAAATTGTTGTGGCAAAGATTTTCTTCAGGTAGCACACTCATGTTAATTAAAATTGGTTTTTTTCTTTTATTATAGTAAAATTATTTTTTAGAATTTACATTAATAGTCAATAACAAGATGTATCTACGATTTTAAACGTGTTTTGAGTAGGTAAGTGACATTATATATATTATTATATTATATTATCGAGTCAAATTCGAGTTGAGCTATGAGTCGATTTCAAGTCGAGTTTGAGTTATAACCGAGTGGAGTCGAGTCGAACACTGCCTTACTTAAACTTGACTCGTAGGATTCGAGTACGAGTTCGAGCATTTAAATGTCGAGTTTTGAGTCGAGTCAAGCCGAACGCCAAATGCTCATGAGCTGGCTCGCTCAATTAGCAGCCCTGTTTGTAACCATGTTGTTAGTAGATTTCCAGTTTGATTGAGTGATCATGGGTTACCATGTTGGCCCATGCAGCGACACTTATGTGTATGTGTTATGTATGCTTTTCTGTATTACTAAACTTCTAGTTTGATATACTAGTCATGGGTTACTATGTTGGCCCATGCACCAACACTTATATGTATGCGTATGTGTACTTTTCTGTACGATCTTACTAGAACGAGCATATTAACGTCGACTAGATTCTGGTACATGTTTACGTTTATGTGTGATATGAATATGTTATCGTTAACTAGATTTCGATACATGTATATCTTTATTATGATACGGGCGTGTTACCGTCAATTAAATTCCGGTACATATATATATATATATTTATGTATGATACAGATATGTTATCATCGACTAGATTTCTGTACATATTGACTAGATTCATGTACATGTTGACTAGATTCCGTACATGTATATGTTTATATATGATTTTACCATCGACTAAATTCCGGTATATATATATATATATATATATATATATATATATATATATATATATATATATATATATATATATATGTTTATATATGATACGGTATGTTACCGTTGACTAGATTCTGTTATATATATATATATTTATTTATTTATGACACGTTGTATGCTCCATTGAGTAGTTTGGGCTGCACGTGGTGTTATTGTGTGTTTTGACACAATATATATGATTATGTATGAATGTATGATTTTAGTTGGCCGTTGAGCGGTTTTAGCCTATGCTTATGAAATCTGTTTCTGTGTAGTTTGTACGATAGTAGTTAAATCAATAACTTACGAATTTCTAACATTGCACTTTGGTTTGCCATTAGAGCGAAAAAATTTTTGACAAACCGAAGTACAATGTTAGAAATTCGTAAAGCTATTGATTTAACTATTATCGTACAAACTTCACAGAAGTGGATTTCAAAAGCATAGGCGGGAACCACTCAACAGCCTAAAATCCTACGTACATACATAATCATACATACTCTACCAAAACACACAATAGCACCACATGTAGCCCGAACAACTCAACGGAGCAGACAATGTGTCATAAATAAATAAATATATATATATATATATATACCAAAATCTAATTGACGGTAACATGTCAGTATAATATACAAATATATACATATACCAAAATTTAGTGAACAATAACATGCTTGTATATAAACATATACATATACCGAAATCTAGTCGACAGCAACATGCTCGTATCATAATAAAAATATACATGTACTGGAATCTAATCGACAGTAACATGCCCATGTCATAATAAAGATATACATGTACTGAAATCTAGTCGACTGTAGCATGCCCGTATCATATATAAACATAAACATATACCGAAATCTATATGAATTTCTAACATCACACTTCGGTTTGCCATCAGACAAAAAAAGGGATGTTACACATACTATGATATTTATCACTAGTTTATATTTACTTTATCGTCGCCACATTAGATTAACTGCCAAAATAATGCTGATAATTGTCTTGGTAACCTTTGGTGATATAGTAAGCCAATGCGACTAGGTTTTTCTTTGTACTTAGTTAAGTGTCAATATTGGTTCATGCAATTATTGTTCAAAAGATTTGTTTATGGTTGATTACATATAAATAAATGAATAAATAAAATAGATAAAATCTATAGGCCAAAGTTAAATTAAAGAGTAGAACGTATATCTCTCGTCAAAGGAAGTCATGGCAGAGATCAATGTAAATGTGAAAAGTAAACTTTTCCGCTTTGACTTGTCATTCTGGATTAATAAGTCACGTTATATACTTCAAAAAAGGGATAGTCAACTACATATCTTAAACTATGTACATATATATCCCTAGATAAAGTTATTATGGTCTATATATATATATATATATATATGAGTGTGTGTGTGTGTTAGGCTAGCCTGGGGGCGATCGGAGGCAAATTTTCTTACAGTCGCCCCTAATCTAGACCATCGATTATAAGGACAGTCTAGATCTCCATATCTTAAAAAATACGGCTTTTCCTCCTCCTCTCCCGCCACCTCTTGCTCGGACATCGCTCGCCGCCGCCACCTCCGTCCTTATGATCAGACCGTCCGCCCGCTCCAACACCCTCGCCCTCGTCACCGTGCCCCAACTCGAGTCACCGCCCACCCATCCGTACGGCCGCACTTTGCCCCCTCGTGACCCCTCCTACCCCTCGAGACCCCACCTACACCGCCGCAACCCCTGGCAACCCTGCCTGCATCGCCACACCCATGCTCACGGGCATGGGCACAGCGAGGAGGAAAAGCGGCGGTGCGTCGAGTGGGCGTGCAGGAGGTCATCGGCAACATGGACGGAGACGTGAGGGCATGAACGCGGCTGAGAGTGCGAGCATAGTTGGCGGTGGGGAGTGCGGCTGAGGGCGCGAGCATAGGTGGTGGTGGCTGACAGCAAGGGTGGCGGCGTGGACAGCAGTGGGAGGAGGACGGTAAGTTTTTTGTTTTTTTAAGAAAATAAATCTGGGCCACAAGATTATATCTGACAGTCCACATCAGGGTGATTGTGGGAAAATTTTTCAGAAGTCGCCCCTCTGATATATTTTTTCCTCTCTCCCTCTCTCCCTCTCTCCCTCTCCCTCTCTCTATCATATATATATATATTCATACTTTGCAAGGTCCGTTTATTGAATGGCTCCATCTTTCCAAAGTTTTAAACAGTACAAACCCATATGCTATGTGGAAAAGTCAACCTCATGGGCCCGCTTAGTTAGAGAAATTGTGGCAATATATTTCGTGACCCAAATTATATCTGTTTAACGGGTGATCGAGCTTCTATGTTTCTATCAACATCTCAGTGATCATAGAGGTTCACTTTTATTAAGCTCGCAAAATTATTTGACGACCAATTCATAATTTATTTGAATCGGCAAAATTTAGTAAGATGTAAATATATTTGTATGAATTTTTTTTATTAAGGATAATAAAATCAAAATAAAAATTAATTTCCAAGTGTTCTTTTGTCAAATTATATTTGATTATAAAATAAAATATTCTTAAATAATTTTTATAATCTTTAAGTACTAATTGTTATAGATTGGGTAAAAATAAAGTAATAAGAAGATCATAAATTAAATTCTTTTATACTTACATAAATTATATCTTTATTATTTTATAATTATTAAATATTAAAATATATAAAATCTGACGGTGATTCACGAATTGATTATGAATTGGTTTGTTTAGGTAGTCTAGTTGATTCGGCTTAATCGGACTACTTCAACAGATACTGGGACCAGTGCTCTAAATCACTTAACTGCTGATCAAAACTTCAAAACTATCCACACGACAGCTAGCACCAGATAAGGATTAGGAAGAAGCAGAGTAGCCTGCAGAGAGGAGAAGACATGGCTCTCTCCACCGCCGTTGCAGCCTCACTTCCACCCAACCTCTTCAATTCCTCCAGACCCTTTTCTCCAACCGCTCTTGCACCCACTCCATCTTGTGTCTACTCCTCTGTTGAAGAAGAGAAGTCCACTGTCAAGCATGATGGTGGTACGAAGAGGCGAATGTTGGAGATGGGTGTTGGGCTCTTGGCCGCCTCGTTGGTGGCGTCGACGCCACTGGGAGCAAACGCTACAAGGATTGAGTACTACGCCACAGTTGGGGACCCTTTATGCGATCTTACCTTTGTCAAGTCCGGGCTCGGCTTTTGCGATGTTGCCGTCGGGACTGGCACCGAGGCTCCCTATGGAGAGCTCATCAATGTCTGGTTCTTTTCTTCCTCCTTGTCCCATAAGCTTCAATTTTGTTTATCAACAATGTTTGATTGACTCTAAAACGTAAATGGGTAGTATATATATATATATTGATATAACTGTTTGTGTGTGTGTGTGCGTGCGTGATTGTTCAGATTCACTACACTGCAAGATTTGCAGATGGGACTGTGTTCGACAGCAGCTACAAGCGAGGACGGCCACTCACCATGCGCATTGGCGTGGGCAAGGTTTACTCATTAACACAACTCTTTCAGCTACTTGGTGCTTCAATATTGAAATTAGTGTGTGATGAGCGTTCGTCATAATATTGATATGGTTAGCTTGGATAGGTGATAAAGGGACTGGATCAGGGAATTTTCGGTGGCAATGGGGTGCCTCCAATGCAAGTTGGTGAGGATATTATAGATCAACTTCTGAATTTGTATGGACTTACCTATATATTTGTTCTATCATCTCTTTCTTTTTTGAATTGATGAATATGAAACAATGCAGGTGGAAAGCGTAAGCTTCAGATACCACCTGAACTAGCCTACGGCCCTGAACCAGCTGGATGTTTCCGAGGTTAGTCTCTGCGCACCATTTTATACATGAAGTGTGTAGCTCTTCTAACTTTATATATGGTCATTTTGTATTCTTCATCTACATCTCTACGTTAACGCATGCATTGTTTTGCAACAGGTGACTGCAACATACCAGCAAACGCTACACTGTTGTATGATATCAAATTTGTTGGTGTGTACAAGTGAAGATCAACCCGCGATCAGTCGGACACAGTGAATTTCTCTTCTAAAAATGAATTCATGCTTGTGATAGGCCAATCAACCAAATAACAGCGACAAGATAATATTGTTAATAAGCTGCCCAAGAGATTTCATCTTCTCCGGCCGTAAACGATAGACAACCTACATTTCACTTACTCTTTTGTATGTAAAATGCCTTCATAATTCGTTTTCAAAAATTTTGGATAAACCAATATAGCAGAAATCCTTCTCTGATCGATTAACCAAACAATTTGTTCTGGATTTTGTCGTTTTTTTAGATTAAAAAAAAGCCACCGTGATCTGTCTTCATATCAGAAATGATTACAAAGTTCATAATCAATATATAATTTTTTGTGCCATTTTAATTGGTTACTCCATAAAAACTTATTTAATATCCAAACACAAAACTTGGTATTCCTTACATTCAACTTCATACAAAATAAAGCCTTGAATATTTTTAAGATTATCAACCCCAATCAACAATATTAGAAAAAATCAACCGTAGGAACTTCCACAACATTCTCTCAAATAATAATACAAAAGAAAACCAAATGGACAATGTTTGCCCATGCTGCTGAAATAGCCGTCTGTCAAATACAACGTCTATAGTCCAGCGACCATCATTGGACATTTTTATACAAACAAAAAAACTGAGTGTGCAACAATAATAATTTCAAAAATTAGTGTAGCAAACAGAAAAAGAGTGTTCAACAATAAATAAGTCCAAAAGTTAGTCCGCTAATAACTTATCCTATTCTGAGTGTGCACAAAGCCACAAACAAAATGGCAGCGTCCTACTGTTATGGCCTTGAAATGGCAGCGTCCTACTGTTATGGCCTTGATTCATGGGATGCCAGGAACAACAGCACCCTTAGCAGGAGAAAGAGAACGAAGAGAGGTTTTCGGTCTCTCGCCTGTTATGTACAGTTGGGTCCCTAATGGCGGGTAATGCCGGCCAACAATTTTTATTTTATTTACTTTTTTATTTAAAAAAATTATTTGTGCGGTTGCTAGCCATGGTGTGGATATACAGAAATATTTTGAAGGATAATAATCTATTCACGTTTATTTATTTATATTTAGTAATTTACGAATTAATCATATTTTTCTTTAATAGTTAATTAATATCAATTTTATTTTAATTTAGTTTGGGTTAAGCAGGAAATTTATTTGAGTCGGTTCAATTAACAACTTGAAAAAAAGCCCATAACATGGTTTGTAGGGATGTCAACAGACATGGACACCCTTTTGTCGCGCCGTCCACATTTGTGCTTATTGTGGACACCGCTGTGTCCGTGTCTGCAAATTTTTTTGGAGACACCGTTCGTGTCCATCTACAATTTTTAGACATCACATAAACTAATATATATGAAACATAAAATTAATATAAATCATAAAATTTAAAGTAAAAAAATAGAAAACTACAATAAAATTTTAAGTAGGTCTAATTTTCATGATTTCAAATTTTGTTGTGATAAGCTAAAGGCACATTCTTTTTCTTTTACTACACACTTAAAATGTCTAACACAAGTAGTAAAGCAATAGTATATTCTTAATTGTACAAAAATGTCACCGTCTAAAACTTGGTATTCCTTACATTCTTCATTTTTTACAAACACAATTTTAGTGTTTGCAAAAATGTCGCGGTCCCTACAGATGGTCTATATTTTATATAGAGACGCGAACCCCCTGGACATAGTTTTTAGACACCCTTACTCCCTACAGATGGTCTATATTTTATATAGAGACGCAAACCCTCTGGACATGGTTTTTAGACACCCTTACTAGTCAATAGTTGAAGCAAGATTTGTAAGCTAAGCCAGGTCTTGCGGCCACTAAAACCTACATGAATAATGATAGTTAAGCTATTTATATAAAAAAATAATACTATTAAGTTGTAAAAAGAAAAGAAATACCCATTCAATCACGAGTATCAAGTATATTCCCATTATTAAATCATAAATTTTAAAGTATTTTTACTTATATTGTCCAAATAAGATGAAAATTATTTTAGAGCCAGTCTGTTTAATTTTATTTATTAATTTTGTTTGTATGTGTTGGGGAAAGGGTTGAAATATTTTTACTGGTATAGTCTAAATAGGATATAAAAGTTTTTTTGGATTACTTTTTTCTAAAATCAAACTGGATGAATAAACAACTTGCAGCAAGTGAAGGAAATAAGAATAACATTAAAGAAAAAAAGAGGGAGAATCATGCATAATTACTAAAAAATAGAAAAAAAACCAGATTAACTTAAAGATGAATATTATCCAAATAGCGGCTTTAAAAAGATGAATGGATGATCTTATTATAGTCTCTTTTTGGTCTGTATTAAAAACACCCTGTACATTCAAAATATAACCATGGTTGTATAAATCGGAATCGGTTTTTGAGGGAGTCAAAATCGGAATCGGAATCGGTTTAAATTAAACAGGAATCAGTTCAGTTGAATCGGCCCAAATTAGTTTAATCGGTCATATATAATAATTTAACAATTTATAATATAAATATATAAAAATTAAGCATTGATGTTATTTTGATATTATTGTGTGTATTATAGTTTATGATATTTTTAAATATTTTTTAAAATTTTTTTAAATTATTTAGAATTAATTATTATTTTTGACTCAAGTTAGAGTCGAGTCAACTTTTAATTACGAGAATGCCACCCCGTTCTTTACCCACGTCGCCAACGCCGGTGGCCTGCCCCACCTACCCGGCTGGCCCTGCACCACCCAGCCTCCCCTGCCGACCTCGCCCGCGCCTGGCCTCACCCCGCCGCGCCGCCACCCCCCCCCGGTCCCCCCTCCTTGCACTTCTTGTAACACCCCGTTTCGGCTCACCCGTGAACCGACCCGGAAATGTCACCGGCGACCGAACCGTTCGCTAATCTACTGGGTTCGGTTAAGCCGACCCGGATCTGCCCTCGGTGTCTCAA
>JAURVB010002487.1:0-23340 GCA_033002965.1 Piper betle | reverse complement strand
CGATCATTTTCTAATGTAAGATAGTAGATAACAAATTCTTTGATTAGATTACCTACGTGCTATTTGAAACAAGTTTTTACGATGTTCATGCAGCAAGCTATAATATAAGGAAGGTCAACTCAATTCAGCTTAAGTCTTGAGACAATGGAACCAAGTTTAATAAAGTGAATGACTAGCAAAAGAAATGCCAACAACCAATTTATAGGTTTACAGTTCTCATCCCATTTTCTAGTTATCATAGACTGTTTAATAGGTTAGTAGATGTTACAATTTAAGTTCACCCAGCAGGCTAACACCTAAAGACAACAAGAAAGAGTTGATCAGCTAATCACACCTGACAATCCATTCTATCCGTGATCCCGCCATGACCAGGTATACTATCACCAAAGTCCTGTAAAGAAAATCAGTATATGAGTATTATCCCATTGACATCTCAGTCAAAATATTATAACAGAGATGCACCTTAATTTTAAAAGCTCGTTTGAAGCCACTGGCAAAAACCCACCAAATGGAGCGATAACTGATGCAAACAATCCAAATGCCAAAGAGTGCCACTGGACAGGTAAAACAGGCACCTCTTTCCAGGGAAACTGAGACGAAAAGGAGGAACATTTATCGGGAATTTCACAAACCATTAATTCATAATTTATGCATCATGCTAGCCCAATTCCATTGGAAGATGAGCCCTCATACCAAACATCTAATTCGTCTCAACTATGGACATGATTAGCGCCCTTTTTTAGCACTAGCTAGTTGAATCAAAACATCCTAGTGAGTAGGAATAAAATCATTGCCATTTAAAATAGATAGATAATGTCATCCTTTTACCTGTTAAAAAACATAACATCCATAAGCTTCCTAATTTATCAAAGAAAGATGACTACATACCAAGTGATTACATGCATGTAGATGTCAGCCAATTAAGGTGCAACATACATGAAACATATAAACTCTAGATCAGCATCATAATACAAAACAATGTAATTAGGTTACACTAAATTGTATAAATTTGTAGTTTAACTAAGAAAAGTATTAACAGCTATCTAAATAAGCATTGATGAACCTTGATGAACCGATAACCATTGTAGCTTCAACAGGAATCCGATGAATCTTAAATACTCAAGCTTGAAGAAGCAAAACCAAAAGAAGAGAAGCAGCGACGTGTAGGTTAAAAAAACAGAACTTTATTTTCAACGTAGTAATAATCTCACACATCGTCCTTCATATATATATATATATGAAGGACAGCATAATTTAATTAAAACAAACCCTAAGAACTAATATACCACCTATAACGACATCTGATAATAAACTAAATAAATCTTGACTAAAATACCTCTGATCAATAAAACATAAACAGGGATTAAAATAAAACTAAATAAAACTTATCTTAGGAACTTTAATTCTAATATAACTAGAAGCTATTAAAATTAAGATATTGTCCTTCATCAATCTCCCTTGGTTGAATAGAACCAAGGGAGACTGATGGACACTATAGGCAAAATTGTCCGTCCCTTGGAGACTGATGAAGGACAATATCTATCATAGTCCAACATAAGGCATACTAGTTTAGAGCAGTGATAGATAACATTGTAAAATCATTTCCATGAATTCTTTTATGTTCTTATTAAGGTAGTGATAACATTGTTGCAGATAAGAAAAAGAAATGCTTGATAGCTGCTATTTTACACTCATAATGAGACCTTCCAACCCTCCCAGTCTCCATTAGACGTAAGTACCTCTTCTGAACATCCTCTACCCCTTCTCTTCTTATCCCACAGCACAGTATCTGGTAGGAAAGGCAATTAAAGAGATCACAACATTGATTGCATCAAAAGTTCTAGCCTCCAACCCATGTCTCTTAGTAAAATTTCCCCTTCTTGCATTGACAAAGGTTCACATAAATCGTTTTGCTTTGTCATAAGTTGTTTTGGCTAATTTACACTTCACACACACATTGCCATAATGACTTTCAACCAAATTCTTTCCTTCACCCAGCTACTCCTCAACTGTAACTTAACTAAAATCAGAGCTAGTTCTAGAAACTGTAAAAAGATTCTAGCATTTTATTTCTTTAAAGGAAGAAACAAAAAGCAAATGGAACACATCTTATATGACAATGCTCATAATTACACACCCATTGAGGTATCCAGCTGAGTAAAGAATAATATTCGGGCTTGAACAAAGGACCAGGATCACAGTAAAGCCAGCCAGTTGATAAATCCTGCAGGTTAATCACGGGTATGTAAGACAAAACCATACTCTTGTAGGAAAAAAGAATACAATATCCATTTATCTGTAGTCTGCAATACCTTTCTGGGGCATGTTAGCCATTGAAAACGACCCAAGATGTTTGCTAACTGCAGATAAGAAGTGAACAAGTGACTCCAACTTTTACAGATTGGAGAATCATAGCATTACATGAACTAGTGCAGTCAGCTAATTTATGCTCACACACCATGACCAACACCATCATTACCTTACCTCAACTAGGCTAGAATCGGCCGCATGGACTAATGATTAAATGATTGCTTTTCCATGTAATTTGATTATAGGAAACTAATACACAACTATTAGGAGATGTTAATCATTGGTAAAATTTTAAAAAACAGTAGATAATTTAATCTCCATTGTCATGATCTTGCATGATATGCTACACCATAGAAAGCACTTGAAAATAGCTTTATTCAAATATCGGATTAACTTGATGGTATTTGAAAGTTCTCTGCACAAGGCAACACACGCCACTGGCTAAAAGTAATGGGAACCTATTCAGCCAAAAATTCAGCAAATGGCCAACCACATAAACACAGACGAAGAAATCTGCTAATGTAAAAGGGGGACATAGAAAAGAACAGCTAAAGGCATATCGATGCCATGTAGATGACAGAAAAAAATCTGATTATGCATAACTCAAACAATGGGGCTTCTGAGTAAAAATTCAAGAGAAAGTAACCAGAAAAAAACTGTAGTTGAAGTGGAAGAGAGCAGAAACAGAGAATTTCACTAGAAAAGTGAAAGCTCAATTCATGAATTTGTTTAACAGCAACTAATATATCTCCTACTTAAAGTACTCACTAGGAAAGTCTAAAAGAATTAAGTAATACAACACTCCAGCTTGCAATTGAAATCGTGAATAAAAATGATTTCGATTTTGAGATGTTCCTTTTAGAGAGATGCTTTCTTATTGGACAAGCATTAAGGTGCTTTATATATTCTTTCAGCAAATACGAATCTTCAAATACTTGTAATCTATCACATAGGGCATGCTTTATGTCGTATGTCAATTTGCAAGGACAAATCCACAGATAAATTTAACGAAAAGGTTGCATCAAAAACACCCAAAAACTGACCAGAAAGAAATATCAGATAATTTTGTAGATGCACAAACTGGCAGAGAAGATCAAATTCATAAGGTTTACTCACTAGAAAAGCAAAGAGAATAGTTGTTACAGATGCTCCAATAAAACCCTCCCACGTCTTTTTTGGAGACAGCTTAATTAAGGGAGTTCTTCCAAAGAAAAACCAAAAAAGTAAGCTGCTATGTCGTTGATAACAATGAGTGATGCTGGCAAAAGGAACCTGCATTTATAAAATACAAAACAGTCAATCTATGAAAAGAAGCCATAGATTCTTTGAAGAAATAACATTTACATGCAAGGTACAGGCAAGCCAACCGGTTGACTAATTATAATATACTAGGCAAGATGTCGCTTCGTACACGACTTATACTGGATAAATTTTAATTTTATATACAAACTCTCATTGAATAATGAGATAGACTGTAATAATTTTATACCTTATATATAGATTGTGATTGACTTTAAAGATATATTTTATTTTGATGAGAAGATGAATTATAATTATTTGATTTTTTAATCATATTTTTTTCAGAGACAATTAGACAAACTCTAATTAGTGGGAGTTGAGGTTAGCTAGGTTTGAACCCGTGACCTTTAATCATGAAAGATACTTCTTGTTTTTTTGAAGAAATTAAGGTTAACGAGATTCCCCGTGACCATCTCCAGGATGTATTTTTATTGTATTTTTTACAGTTTTTTTGTATTTTAATTGGTTGATTCTTCTCCTCTTAATCTCAGGTCAGTATTGAATTCCCCTATTATTAATACAAGAAGATATAAGCAGCTTCCCGGAAGGTAAGTTCCACATGAACTCATTAGAAGCCCACAGGTATGTATCATGTCCAAACATATGCCCCAAATCAATCATTGTAAGATGTTGTGCTATGCAACTGAGATTTTGAGAATCAGATAAAGAAACCTCCTTCCCTCTTTTTCTTCCACCAAATACCCAAAAGTTTCAGGGAAATGGATCCTAAACTAGAATCCCTGTGATTATATATACCATACTTTTGATGGGTGGATGCTCTTCCTTCCGCCAACCCTCCTCCTTTGTCCGGGCTCGAGGCCGGTATGCGCGAGCATCCGCGGAGTATCATTGCAAGTAGAATTTTTTAAGTTATAAATTGCACAATTATTTGCAAGTAGGAAGGCGCATCTCTTAAACCAAATTAGTCCTTTGTGGCACATCAGCAAAAGGTAAAGGTGACATGCACTTGTATACTTTCAGCAAAAACTATATTAGATTTTAAATCAACTCATGACATATAGAAATAGTTTTGAGACACCATGTTTAAAAATATTTCCAAAAATGAAATAATAAATGCACCAAGTAAGAAGCTCGCAATTGTAACTAGCAAAAATATAGGATCAATGGCTTACAAGTGACAACTACAAAAATATGATTTAACAAAGAGAACAACAATAATCTTCTCAACAAAAAGATTACTACCAAATTAAAAAACAAAAGAAAAAAAAGAGCAGCCTTAAGAGAATTACCAGAAAATTCCTTCAAATATGTTTGCAACAGTAAATGAAGACTGTGCAAAAACCACAAAGAGGATCATGTGAGTCCAAGCATACTGGCCAAACTGATACTTGTACATCCTCTTTTTAATGTAAGAATAAACCATACAAAACCTACAGTTAAAAGAAGAATTGCTATAAATGACAATAAAATTTTATTACCTATCCACATTAAGCATGCCAAGATAAGAATAGAAGATTTATTTTCTATTATTCTGTTAGTTCCATCTTTCTAATGTGCAACTTTTGCACCAAAAACAAATTTCGAGGTCCTCATTTTCATTATAAAGCTGATCCTACAAGGAAAAAACCTGGAAGAAAATGACAAGTCAAAGTGCATACTTGAACTTATGTACTCTTAAAATTACGGTAACCCACCCAATGATTGAGGTAAAAAATGATATCAGGAAAATCAAAAAATAGCAACACACAACACATTTGTGCCTGGAATGAGAAGCTCTGATCTATACTTGAAAAACATCTTTGAGTCCCTAATCTTCACTTTGCAAAAATCATAGAAGGTGACTTCACAATATTTAGTGTTCACTTCATTCAATTATTAGAAACTAAAGACACATACACCCATTATGCTCGGCATAGTGCCTTAAGAAATCATACTGTAGAGTGACAGTTGGATCCAACAAGCTTCCATTGCCCTCTCTTCAAAAACTAGCTCAAGAAGTAAAATTTTCCCAAAGCTAATATCTAAGTCATTGGCCTCCCCTAGAACTGATGTGGGACTAGCCCAACAATTTTCCCCTCATACATCAGGCCACTCAAATCATCTCTTATTACACATGCGAGGTCTACATGTTACAGTAATGTTCCGGGAGACACTCCTTTGGGCTATTCAGTAGAGTTACTATGAGGCCCACTCATACATTAGGCTACCTAAATCATCTCCACTTCATACATGTCGAAGTCCCCATGTTATAATAAAGTTTTAGGAGACTCTAATTTGGGCTATCCAGCTAAGTTACAGTGAGACTCAAGAATTTTATCTAGGCTTTGGCATCATTTGAGATGCCAATTTGGATTTAATAAGCCTCCATGGGCTTCTCTTACTCCAAAAGCTAACTCTATATGGAACTAACCCAAGAAGCACTACATACTCAAATGCGTTAAAATAAGTGACTTGGTGCAGAATTCAAATTTTCATTATGATTACGCACGGTTATGATAAACAGGCACTACAAAATATATAAAAAGGTAGTATATAGTTACTGTCTTAGAAAATACAAAGAAGCTGCCATGCATATAAATTTTCATGGCTAATAACATCATGAAGTTTAGGATACCTCTCTTAAATAAAATTAGAGTCCTGCTCTATGTACTGGTGGAGACATATCTAATATCTACTCGCTATAATGTCACAAATATAAATTTTGCATCTACTATCTGTCTTAGAAAGTAGAATCACACAATAGGAGTAAAAATGTTACCAAGATCTTATAAGTTATAACATAAGCAAAAAAATAACAGATAGGCCAGTAACAACCTGCAATATACAAGAAGTAACAAATGAGCATTTGATACTTAATCAAGCTACTCACAACTTGATACATGAATTTATCTGAGGTTACAGCATTCACCAGCTGCTTGCTCAAAAAACGTCCATACACAAAGAGCATTGCAGTGAAGAAGAAATGCCTGCACAGGATGAGGAGCAAAAAAATATCAGAACTCACCAAGAACATTAATTGACATCACATCAAAGGTCATGGCATAGCTTTTCTTCAATTTCTCCTCAACTCAATATGCAAAGTGCAATTAAGTTCACAAACTGATAAGTGATTCATTAGCAAAAAATTTCAGAGCTTGATCAAAAGTAGCAAGTTTAAAAACTAAGAAAACTAACAAAATGAGAGAAAGGCACACATACCAGTTCAGGAGCCTAAAGCCTGGGAGATGTCTACTTTCATTAACTTTTCTGAGTAGATTGAAAAGTTCCTTTGCCATGAAAATTTGGATCACAACAACCATTGCCCAAATATAAAGATGTCCCATGTAAATAATGAAAACAAAGCCAGCAATCATCCATACTGCAGAATATGTTCTAATTTTCATTGATTTGTATTTGTTTTGATCATCAACAAGTAAATTATTCCCATTTGCATTGTTTGGTTCAGGAAGAGCCTGCACATTGCAGCACATAGTTAGCATGACACATTTTCCCATAAAAAATGTATATTCTATACCGATACAGATTATGAATGAAATAAATGTTGCTTAGATACAATAAACCCTGTATGTGATGCAATGCTCATTAACTGATGTACAACTTATGAATTATCCAGGAAAAAGCAAAATAACCAGAAGCATAATTTCAGGCCAGAATCAACCACACTAACCTCACTTGATCGTTTACGCAGACGAATACGACTACTAGGATTAGAAGAGGAGGCACCAGCATGTCCACCTCTTTGGGTAGCCATACCTGCCTTCAGCTGGGAAAATCTACTGACAAAAATCAACTAGCCTAAACAGCACCAATAAAAACATATAAAAAAGAGTCATTCTATATAAATCTCAAAACATATACAAATTGACGCCCATAACAATGTGAGATTCCTTTATCCTACACCCATTATACTACTCCAAACATAATGCCTCCAAAATTTAATGAACATTTTCCTTCACAGAGCCAAAAAGTGCATCAATTACACAGATGATACTAGTTAATGACATTGAATCGTTCAATCAAACAGTTACACAATGGAAAACTAATACGAAGAAACTTCCATGTTTAGTATGCTTCCCATAATTCTACTTCAAGTTTGGCATCCATAAATATACAAGTCCTTACATAACAATGTGAGATTCCTTTATCCTACACCCATTATACTACTCCAAACATAATGCCTCCAAAATTTAATGAACATTTTCCTTCACAGAGCCAAAAAGTGCATCAATTACACAGATGATACTAGATAATGACATTGAATCGTTCAATCAAACAGTTACACAATGGAAAACTAATACGAAGAAACTTCCATGTTTAGTATGCTTCCCATAATTCTACTTCAAGTTTGGCATCCATAAATATACAAGTCCTTACATAAACAGCAGGCAATAAAAAATATAAATCTCTAAATAAAATAAATAGAGCAATCAATTTTCGCCATATTTTAACTCATATTATTACAATACAATCTAATCTAATCCAAGTAATAACTTATTTCCTCTACAATTTTATTGGCCACCGTCTATTGATTCAGAATTCAAATGACCATGGTTTATTGGTAAAAATAAAAGCAACAAACATGTAAAAAAACTCCATGTTCCTCACCTTAGACAGCAATATAGCAAGTAACGGAAGCCATCAACCCGGCACATACACAAAAAGGATCACACAACACCTGATACTGCATTAAACACCACCTCATTAAAAAAATACAAGCCCAACAAACACGAGAATCACCTCAAAAGAATTGGTGCCACTTGCTTGGCTACGAGGGTGAAGTGTGTGGCGGGTAAGGGTGGAGTGGGGCGAATGCGAATCTAAGATGGCTGCGAAATTGGTTTCCCACGTTTTCCTTTATGTCGTCCTGCACGTGGGAAGGAATCTTAGCAGTTAATACAACGTTTAACGTGGATTAGTGAAACTAATAAATTAAAATGGGAAAATATCATAAAACAGCCAATTGCTTAACTTTAATTATAGATAAATCAGGCAAGATGTTGCATCGTGAGCAAATTATATTACTGACAAACTTTAATCTTTAACTTCGTAAATAAACTCTCGTTTACTAATAAGATAAAATATAATGATATGATATATTAGATATGGATTCTTATTAATCACAATTTAAAAAGATAAATTTTAATTTAATGAGAAGATATACAATAATATTTTTTTATTTTTTATTTTTTATTTTTGTTGTATTTTGATTGACCAAATTTCACTTTTTTAATAAGAGGTCAATGTTTAGTTTCCCTATTATTAATACTAGGCAAGATATTGCATTATCCTGCCTTATATTATTGAAAATTTTAATTTTATAGTTAAATAATAATAAAATATAGGCTATAATAATTTAATATATTAGATATAAATTATTATTGACTTTGGCTAAAAGATAGATTCTAATTGAAAGAATGTGTAGTATAATAATTTGACTTATTTTTTAATATTTTCATTCTATGTTAATCACCTAGTTGGTATAAGAGCCAACCCAAAAATATATTGGATGGTAAGTTGGATTGGGGTATCGGTTAGGCTACACTAACCATGGGCCATTTGTGTCTATGTCTTAGTCTGTGTCTGTGCCTGTGTCAGTGACTATGCTATGTCTTGTGTGTGTCTTTGTTTGTGTCTATGTCTATGTATGTGTGTGCATTTGTTTGAAGTAAAATATGTGATTGGCCAATAGTAATAAGTTAAATATAGGAATTTAGATGATAAAATTTCTTAAGGTAAATAGATTATAATAACTCCAATTTAGCCCCCATATTCAATACCTAATATTATCGAGAATATGTCTATTAATTTTTAATTTGATTAACTACGGTTGAAGTGATAACTTATGCCCGTCGTATTGCCTTTGGGTGGGTTGTTAGAATTGATTTAATTGTTCATTCTTATATTTATTTCTTATATTTCAAGTAATTTTGACCGTTAATTTTCTTTTCCGTGACATACCTACCCTTGCCATCACTTTATTTTTCGAAGTCATACCCTCTTAAAAAATGACGAACTCCAAATTCAAAATTTTAAAGCTGTCATGCCAACAGGTGGGTTATTTAATTCATAAATTTAAATTACAACTTTAAATTTGATTTTTGAAAATAGTCCATTAATGAATCTTATTTTAAAATAATTTACTGATGAAAATAGTTTATTAATGATTCAAATAGCCTATTAATCTTATATTTGGAAGGCTTTTGAAAAAAAAATGAAGTTCAAATCTCTCTGTTACCGTTTAAATCATTCCATCTCTCTCGTTACTTCTCAAATCTCAACTAATTTAAGTTCCAAGACTTATTCTTTCTCTCATACTTTATGTTGAACTTAAGGTTTTGATAATTCAATTCAGTAAACTCTCTAAGACAAGATTTAAACTTATTTGTGCACAATTCAAAGTGGAAGAAGCAAAGGACACTGCAAGCATAAAGTTCAGCCAAAATGGGTAGTCGATTGAGTAGGCTACATATTTCATGAGAGTTCGGCAAGAAATTGGGCACGCTTCGACAGACCAACGACTGATTGTGGATCGTCTAGCCCATTTGCACTCGAGGTGATCAGAAAGGTGATCACAACTAAACCTCGACCAATTTAGAAGAAAGTTTTGTAAAAGCCAGCCATAAGGAAGGATGATATTACAAGTTCAAAGACATAATTACTATTCTTGCCTAAATGTTTTTGAGCTGTAAATAAGGTCTTAGAGAGTGCATTTTGAACACCTCTTGGGATTTGCGAATTTTGGAAGTTTTGTTGTGAGCAAGATTGTTTGTAAACTCTTAGTTACATTTTCACTTCTAAAAGGGTTGAAAAAGATTTGTCTAAGTATGTTATTGATCTTGTAAGGTTTAGCTCAGGGTTTGAGTTTGGTTGTATACTTCGAAAGTGCTACAAGGGAAAGTAGAGCATGACCTTTGTGTGAATTTGAAGTGTTTATTTAGTTGGAGATGTAATAACCGATAAAAATTAGTTCCACATTCAACACATCCTAGGGTAATATTTAATATAAAAGTAAAGATGTGTTTATAAAATTTTTTAATTAATTACTTTTAAAAGAATGACTCAGGCCAATCACTTTACACTAAGGTCGAGTTGTTATAATTGCCTTTAAGGTGTGGAGGTAGATTGCTTATTGGTTTCAAGGAAGAGCTTTGTGAAGGTGTCGGTTCCTTAGCTTGTGTTATAGCTTGAAAAAGAGGCACTTTAGCTCCTAGGAGGGCTTGGAAAGAGGAGTGGGTTTTTGCTTCTAAGTAGTTGTAAAACCGCTAAGGTCTTAGGTGAGAGCAAACTTCTTTTAAAAAATATTTTTATGGATTTCGAGCTTGTTTTAATTTTTTAAGGGAGGTATTTCCAATAACTTGTATTTTCCCTTTTTATTTCATGGATAATATTTAAAATTTTCTCCCTTTTCACGTAACAAACTATATATTTACACTAGGGCACCCAGTGGTTTTCCGCCATTGGTCCCAAGCCCTTGGAAAGCCCGCCCTTGGAAAGCCCGACTTTGCCGTTCTTGGCCTCGGTGGCCAAGTCTGGCCACCCTAGGCTTAGGTAGTTAGATTTGGCCATCGGAAGGTTAGGGAGGTAAGATTTTAAAAAAATTATTTTTTAATTTATTTTTAATATTTTTGGATTGAGTTGTTTTCATTTTTTATTTTATTATACAACCAACCCAATGACAGTTTTATTTAAATAAAAGTCCTCTTTCTTGGTAATTGGCTTTTATTTTCCCACCACCTCGTATAAAAAAAATTAATTGAAAAATAAGTTAAATTGATGTAAAAAAATAAAATTTACATACAGGACCTACTAAAAAAAGGTTAAAATGGTGAATTGTCTTCTTTGCCCATTTCCAATGAGACAGCCGACAGTCCATTGACTCCATTCAATACTTACTAATGTTCGAAAAAGGCCCAGGAAGTCAACCCGAAAACATATTCCAGTGCATCCGCAGAAAAATTTTATCAACATGAGACATTTTTCGGCTAAGTCATTTCAACCAATACCACACCACAAATATTCTTCTTTGCAGCACGGGCTTTCTAATGAGCGCACAGAGAAATGCAACACTCACACGCACAAAAAAAACTGTAGGTGGCTTGCCACATTCTTTTTTGACAAGTAAATCCATAGTTAATAACCATACAGCATCTACACAAACAAACCTGAAAGGAAGGAGTCATCGGTGGTTTCCCAAAAACTATTTTGGTGGCCCTGTACCCTTAACTGCGTACGTAAACCTTCGATTTGTATATGCCGCTTTCTTAAGTACGGTATTCGTCTGGCCGGAATGTTTCCTTCTTCCCCTAGCTGGAGGTGCTCTTCTTTGCCCTCGGAGGTTTCTCTACTTGAAACAGTACAATCTAGGTTCTAGAAGATGGAGAAAGTGAACCAATGGTAAATTACTTCTGTGTGTCGTGGCTGGTTTGATGTGGAAGCTTGATTGTGGATTTTTTATTTTCCTTATCTTAAGTGCAATCCAACCATGTTTGGTAGAACTGATCATCACTTGGTTTCCCTTGGTGTGTAAAAGTGCATAGTAGTTTTTGTCTTCACCCAAGTTAACTTGGGGTATGTCATTCTAGCAGTTAGTGAAGAAATCTTGCGTTTTCCAAGTGGACGGCATGATATTCTGAAACAAGGCTAATACACTCATTAGACAATAATAATATACCTCATTCACAGAGAATTTCAGAGTATATTATTCAAGACCACGAGGAAAAGAATAGCCATTATCCCCTTTAGGCAGTCATACAATCTAAGTCCTAAAAACATAAGTACTCAAGAAAATCCGGCATATTCTAGCTCCTCCAATCTTGTAATATTCATCACTTGGTAGTATTAGTATTAAATTATCATGATATATAAGAGCCATGTATGAAACGTGAATGTTTCATACGTGCCAAAACAATACTGACCAATTTCTTTACTGGAATACTCATGATTGGCTAATTTTTTTCCCATGCAATATATTGCTAGGCTAGCTGACAATATATTATGTTTCTCCAAGTGCTGACAACATTCTTTGATGAAATCGCAGATAATACTCACTTTATATCTTTCTAATTTTGTTTGGTTGGACTATATGTTTAGTGTTTTTAAATATATATACAAGTCTCTGACAACTGGAAACACAAGATATCTTTGTTTAGTTAACACATGACTAATTGTAAACTAAAAAACGTAGATTATCATACTAATTCTAGGGTGACACAACATTAGATTAAGCTCAGAACAATTGTTCTAGCCATACCTAAGTTACCCCAACTATCCCGAACGTGCTAAATTATTGACGTATAATTTGTTCAACCAAATTATATGTACTTCATAATGTGCCATTATTTTAATCAGGAGCAGATATTATTCGATAAATATAATAAATTTACTGCTCGTTCATTTCTCTAATAGATGGTTACATGAAATTCTTAAGGTCAACCACCATAACAGTGATGTCGTCTGAGCTGCCTCGCATGCATGACAATTCTACCAGCTCTTTGCAGGACTCCACACGCACTCCGTGCTTCAACACGGCATCCACTGCCTCCTGATTTGTAACCTGATTTCACATTTTCAAATCTCCATCAATTTATCAAGTCATCATCATTTACATAAATAAATATATATTCATCAATCAAACATGTTAGACGCGACCAAAGAAACGTGTGTGTATATATATATACACGTATGTATGTGAAAGTTACATCTAATTTTTTATTAACTAATTTTTTGATAATTATCCATTATTAAATCATTTACCACTTATGTAACCAAAGATAAAAGGTTAACACCCGATAAATTTTGATTTGAGCCGAACAATTCATTGACAACATAAACCCTATTCAAAGAGGACATAATAGTATATATTTTTTGTTATTTATAGTAATAAAGATACTTGTTATTTATTACATAAATATAACTATATTTATTCTTCCAAAAATAAACTATTTACATAAAACATTCCATTAGTAAAATGGTAACAAAATTTTCTGCTTAAATGGTACTAAAAAGTAGTCAACCATTATTATACTCCAATTTAATTTGAAACTGTCAGTAAAAAGATAAACTGGGTTACTACTTGCACTAGTTTAAACCGACAGTAACTGTTAACAACTGGTACGCATCGTTTGATGTTTACCTTATCCCACAATCCATCCGAAGCTAAGATAAAAAATTGGCATTCGGCAGTGAGACGGACTTTGTTAGTTTCTGGTTCAGAAATAATCCACTTTTTCAGATGTGAATCGCCGATAGATCTAGACACGGCAAGCGAGCCGTGAACTCTCCACACCCCATTGTGGACGTCAACGTAGCCTCCCTGGATATATAACAGAGTTCACAAGACAACATATGCAATGTAACTAATACAAAGATTATTCCACTAACATGTAACTCAATCAAAACATCCATATATAGAAATAACGACCAGTGAGAGCATTGTTATATATACCAAGCTTTCAATCCGGCTGCGTTCGTCTTGCCTATCGACCCGGTGGTCATTGGTAACAGCATGGGCCACGCAATTTCTACTCAGAACCACTCTGCAGTCCCCAACGTTTGCTACCTGCGCTTCTCCATCCTTCATTAGCAAGGTGGCTGCACAAGCCCCACCACTCAGACCCTGCGTATACAAATGTACAGTTATATAATTTAAACAATATATTGGAGCTTGCTGTTAGTTATTCCCCTCTATCATATGGTTCTAATATTTATTCTAATAATATCTTGGAGGTTTCTTACTTACGATGTTTATTTGAGCAGGTAGTTATCCATGCGAAAGATTAGCATAGTTTAAAATCTAAACAATCAGAGTCGCGAAAATAAGTCAATTCAGGAGTTATTTATAGTATTTTTTATACTCAGCAAAATATTTCTATCAAACTACTTTTTTTTAATACTTGAAATTGATAACTTAATGATCTATATTATTATAAATGATTGATTAGTTAAATTAAAAGAATAAAAAATACTCTGATAAAATATCTTTCTATGGGTCAATTATGAAATCTGTCACAAATAAGTAATCACGAAGTTCGACTCGGAATGCCATAATATAAAATTGGAGAGTTTTAGGAGTAAGGGGTTAAAAGGTTGTAATTGTACCGAAAACTCCTGCCCTCAATGAAAATTGTCATTATCCAGAACAGAACTTGTGCACGCTAACTACGGACGCAGGTGGGGACGCACGCCCCCATAACCGTTGATGATCCTGAGTTGGCGTGTTCAATAACTGAGTCCATTACCCAGCGGTGGTAAGGGACAACAATAGTGAATCAAACCAACACCTCCTAGTTAACTAATGCTATTCCATTGATTATCTGCGTTGTATTACTCACAGGTGGACAAGAACATACAACTAGCTATCTCGGCCCAAACCATGGACTAATTTTTGCATTCTAATTGAGTAATAGTTAAGGAATTTGAACCATGGACTAATTTTTGCATTCTAATTGAGTAATAGTAAAGGAATTTTGAGGAAATATTTAAATACGGTAATCATTAATTCATAGTAGTTGAAATGTACATACCTGGGCAAGAAAGTCGTTGTCCGTGGTCTTGTAGCCGACCTTGGTTGCCGTCTCTAGGCTATCTTCATCATCTTCTTCCTTAGTCTCTTTCATGGCTTCTATAATGTTTTGACCAAGCTGGTCTGCAGTAAAATCTACAGCTTCTTGACCACCATGGCCGTCAAAAACGCCAAAGAAAGCCTGCACATAGCATACAATTCATACACATTACAATTAATCTTATGGTTTCATGATAGATCTTCCATTATATGCTCCATATATGTACCTGCTTGGAGTTGCCAGCAATATCGGTGATGGCTGTGTATTTATCCTCCATGTTCTTTCGCCTACCTCTCCTACTTGCTACAAAAAATTCATCACCTTCGACGGTCACCACTTCTCTCTGATCCCCAGAATCCTTAAAAACATCATCCAGAACGACGCAAGCTTCCGGTATGACAATTTTTGCCGGCCTTTTCCACGACTTTTTACGCAACTCTTTACAAGCCGAAGTCATGGTTGTATTCTGATGGACTACTTGCGATTTGTTGTTTATTGTCCACCGTTCAATTCCCAACAATAATAGAAAAAGAAGATTGACTAATTTCTTCAAACTTATAACTACTTGCCCAAACAATTCATGATTGGATTTCTATATATGCTTGACGTAGTTTTTAGATACACCCATCATTTGAGAATGAACCAAATCTATATACATGAATTTTGGGTGTAGTTATTCGATGCGTCCACTATTTGGTAGCATGGAATTAGATCTCTGTACATGATATTAGATGTAGTTATTAAATTCGGCCAATATTTGGGAGCATTGAAATAAATATATAAATGAAAAAGAGGGAATTAGTATGAGAAAACATCTTTGATCCTATTTCATTCTGAGGTCCGTAATATTACATTTAATTTAGTTTTCATTCCCTTTAAAGGAGCACCCATTCCCTTGAATAGTGTTGCAACCACTAGTTAACTGGTAAAAGGTTGTAATCCTGTCCCAAAGGCCACAAACATTTGTGATGCACTCTCTCCCAAACGACACTTCCACTAGTGATGTATTTTGTAAGCGACTACTAATAGATGGGCACCCATTCATGAAAGGGTGTGATTAAGGCTATTAATTAAATGAAGCCAGGCTGCAATTTCCATCATACCCCAACATGTTCATTAATCAGTCACTTTGTCTCCTTCTCTTTGTTCCACTCTGATTAATCTACACCTACTTGTCATTGGCAGAAATTTTTGTGACCAAACTGTGACAAATTTGTCACTGAAGTCATTCTGCGACAAAATTTTCGTGATTGGCGAGATGTGCTCTTTTCATTGTTTCTAATGATCCCCTTCTCTCCTCCAAACTCCCCATGAATGAAAAACAAAATTTTCTCACACGTTTCCACTATAAAATTCAAGCAGGGAATGAAACGTTTCTATTTGCTTTTTGGGATCCTACCCTTCGAATATAATCATCTTCTTAGATTATGTTAGGGGTTATATGTTGGTTTATTGGGTTTAAAAACATGTTTGGCCTGATATTTGGCTCGAATTAGATACATATTTAAAAAGATCAATTATTTTATTAACCTAAACTAAGCGTTTGTAATAGCCCGACCCGAGTGCAAATCAACGAGTCCCTGGTATTTAGTCTAGCTAGTGTTGCCAATGGGTAGGTTTGGTTCAGGTTTTGCAAGTTTGGAACCCAACCCAATATTGAACACTCGAACCCAAGCCCGAATATGTATATAATAGGGTGTTGGAGCAAACCCCAACCTAAATTGAACCTGAACTAACAATAATAAATATATAATATATATTTTTATAATAATATACACGAATTTGAAGATTTTTATTATATATATTGAGCAAATCCTCTACTGTTACTATTTACTAATTTACATTTTTAATTACTTTTGAAAGTAGAAATATAATAAATTAATCAATCTTAATAAGAAGTAGTATTATTACTATGCTTAATTAAAATTATATATTATTATATCCTCTTAAAAGTTGGTTTAATATAACTTAATGGTTAAAGTGACACAAAATTTATAATCTTGGTAAGGGTTTTGTGTGGTAAAAAAATTTGTAGTTCAAATCAAAATTTACCAATTGTTAACTATTTACGGCTAGTAAAAACTCGATAATGGCGGATGGTCAAGAAAGCTATAAATGGTGTGGTAATTGTTAAAGATCGAGAAAATTAGTAAATGATAATAATAAATGCCTTGTAACCTCACCACTTACACCCCTAGATATGGTTGGACCCAAACTTTGATATTTTTTGGGTCAAATAGGGTCAAGTATGTGGTTTGCCTGACCTGTTGGCAACATTAAGTTCAGCCCCCCATCCATTACAGTTGGACTCGTTGGCAATGTCCAACTCACCATCCAATATAGTCTTAGGTTGACTTTAGGTTGCGTTACATTTTCAAAATGGCTGACTTGAGTTGAAGATTTATATTCCATCCCTACAAATATATTTGACATTAGAAATGAGTCTAAATTAAAATTATCATGATGTTTCTCTTTTAATACTTGTTTAGGTGGTTTTTCAACTAGCCATTTTTAATCGTAGTTTGACCAATTTAATCCGTTGAAGCATTGACCGCCACAATCGATATTTTTATAAAAAGAGTATGGGAATGTGGTTGAGACACATTTTTTAGCCTTTCACTTAGTTTGTTTCTCTTTAGACTTCTTAGAAAAGAGAATTGTTGTAACACCCAAATTCTGGCTTACTCGTGAACCGAACCATAATGTTACGGGTCACCTGATTAAGTCAACTAACCTGAAACTAACCCCATTGAATCTACTTTGGGCATCTTAAGATGAAAGATAAATTCTCTCATACATGTATGAGATGCAAAAATCCAAATAGGATACTACGTGAATGATATGACAAATAATTCACACTAAAAATAATTACAATAAAATCAATAAAATTTTTAAAATAAAACGGTAAAGTGTTCCTTAAAAGTGTAATAAGGAGCCAACTTGTCAAAACAACTATATATATACATATAAATAAAAACATCACACATAACACAAAACATTCATTTTAGAACATAACAACATCATATTAGAATAATTATAATCATAAATTGGATCTCGACCCTTTTGTTCATTTCATCTGACATACTTATCATATTCACAATGCCACTTTCATAAATTGGGTCTTGACCTATCTGCTGATTTCATCTAACACATCTGTTATATCATTTCAACATTTTTCAGTCATTTCAACATTTAACATCACATTATAAACCTATACATCATAATCAAAACACAACAATCTAAACATAATGTGCCAGGTTTGTATGTGCACATACTAGTCATTGCTCCTTTGTCCAAGATGACATATCAGACTCCTAATCATCACTTACATATTTAATAAAAATAGTCAGTCATGAGTGTTATTGGTTCAAAAATAACTATAACAAACTGACAAATAAAAGCTAACTCTCATTTTGAAGAAAACCACGTGCATCTTCTGTTGAACTCTCATAAGGGCATATATTGGGGAGTCATCAAGTCGTAGACATGTAACACCTCGATTTCAGTTCACCTAAGAGCCGAATCAAAAATGTTACGATCAAATCGAGTCATGGCTAAAGTTGTTAGTCGGTAAGACTCAATTGATAAATTAGATCGAAACAATCAGCTTAGTGTCATGTGAATAAAAAATATTATTAAATATTTATCAAAACACATCAAATATAAATATAAGTAGGAAAGAAAATAACTATGTTGAGCTTAAGTGTGTGTAGCGTTTATCTATCTTCCTACTAAAGTTGACTCATGATTGCAAGACCTATATATACAATATAAAAAATGTTAAGAGTGTTACTGGTCCGAAAAATAATGAGTTCTAAACCTACATATCAGAAAACTATGAGAAAATGAATACCCATTTTCCAGTTTGTACTAATTATTTTTCGGACCAGTAACACTCTTGCAATCACACTGAGCACTAAGCAAACATATTTAAACAAGTGTCGGCTCGCATACACGGCTAATATTCATATTCATACATAAAACACTTACGCCCTCACATCCTCCATATTACACCCGCCATGATACTCGGGTGACAAAATGAACGGTTAAATTAGTCCCACGAATTCTGAAAATGTGTTACGTTACGCAGTACCCTCATACTCTGCATTACCTCAGGGTTTGAAAGAGTACTAGTGCGATCCATACATCTAGTACACACTCTTAGTTGTAAAAACTGTAAACCCTCATATTTATACATATAGGCTTGGGAGAGGATTTAATACTTAGTTTCTAAATCTTATCTTTCGAAAACCATTAAGGGGTCTCAACCTTGAAGTTTTATTAAACATGTGTAGAAAATATGGCTAAATTGCCTGATATCAGAGGGATCTGATAAAATGCCATCGATGTCATCCTATGTCTAAAACGCGGTTAAACTCTACATGTAGGGAGTCAAGCAAAAATCAAGCAAAGGGAGAGTTATACGGACTTGTGGTCTAAGTTCCAAGTGCATCGATATATCTACAACGAGCTAGAACTCCGTAACCTACATTGAAACCCACTGCTAAGTGAAATATCGATGTCTCTATATGATGCATGCTTTTGGTGTGTGCTTATATGATCAATACATCTTAATAAAGAAAATAGTGCTAATAAACCTATAACTAAACACATAGCACATGAATCAATACTAATAATAATAATAATAATAATAATAATATAACAAATCAAATAAATAAATAAAGAAATGTACCCATAGATAATTAGATAAATGATAAATACATGAACATAAATAATACTCTAATCATAAAATAATAATATAATTATACTATATAAATACACTGCTAAATACAAGTAAATGTCAACATAAACTCGTATTAGTAAATATATAAATAATTAAATAATAATAATTTAATAGATAAATAAATAAATAAATAATACTCTTAATCATGAATAATAATAATATCAGTTATATAATACAAGAATACATAATTAAATATAAATAAATAATAACATACACACGAACAAATAAATAGATAAATCACACACACACACACTAATTTAGTAAACATAAATTAGACTAATATTTATAAGTAAATATATCATTAATAATAAACATGCATCATAATCAACTTGTAGTCTAACTTTAATATCACTCTTAGATTACAAAGATAATTGGATGATGAGGGTATTTTTATCTATATTAAAAAATTGTAGTCATATGATTTAAATATGTGCTAAATTTAAAAGTTGTTGATCAGTTTATATTAAGTTTTATCTTTGGGGAAAAATTAAGTTTGTAAGCTACACCTCATATAGCTTGTATGAACAATCTATCTAATTAAAATTTTTTAGGGGGTCCCACAAAATAATATTTATATATATTAAAAGGGAATACATAAATATGAGGTTGATAAAATTTTATTTTTTATGACATCATTGTGACCTTTTAAATATTTTTAAAATGCACTAGTTAATAGATATTTTAAAAATTAGTATTTATTACAATTATTATGATAATTAAGATGATAATTAGATTGACTTAAAAATTTATAATTTCTCTTATTATAATTTTTTTATCTATCCATATGGGCTTTGTGTGGTAGGATGACCCACTTAATTGTTCTAAATAAAAAGTTCATCTCATATAAATTATATGAGTTATTGCTCACGTAACTTTTATCTATCTATCTATATATATATATATATATATATATATATATATATATATATATATATATAGGAAAGGGTTGCTGTCCTGCAGGACAGCCAAGATGGCTATCCTGCAGTTTTCACCCGTTGGATGAAATAACCCAACAGCTAAAATTAACCCCCAACCATTTCTCCCCCCCCCCCCCCTCCACTCTCAGCCCCTCCCGCCGGTTTCACCCCCTCTAGCCGTGCCTCTTCTACCCGGCCCGCGCCCCTCACCCCTCTCCCCTCTCCCCGTCCCACGCCTCACTTTGCCCCAACCACATCCCCACCCCGAGGCCGCCCGTGCTTGCGCCGATCGATCCTTCCCCCTGTTTTAGGCGGAGCCGCCTTGGGTCACTCGGAGCGGCCCAGGCTTGGGGAAGAGTCCGGAAAGGGGGGGGGACAGGGGCTACGTGTACCACCCCGTTTCGGCTCACCCGTGAACCGACCCAGAAATGTCACCGGCGACCGAACCGTTCGCTAATCTACTGGGTTCGGTTAAGCCGACCCGGATCTGCCCTCGGTGTCTCAAGATGGAGATGCAAACGTGAAATGCATGGATGGGATGCGTGGGTTCTAATGTAGTCCTACATGCATGCTATGATGTGCAAGCAAAACAAAACCATGCAACGGCAAGAAATTTTTAATTAAAAATTATCCACAACAAGGGTATATAAATATTTTATCAAAATACGATAAAACATGATAATCTACCGTAGCATTCATCATTATCTCTTTCGTTTCAATTGAACCGAGCCTGAACTCCAAACTCACTACTCATTCACATTTATCCATTCATTTCATATCAAGCAATTTATCTAAATAAACACATCAAAATTATCATTCACGTAGCAATAACACACCGTCATTATAGATTACATGCGGCAGGTACATGTGTGCGCGGTTCTGTGCTACTCCTCTGCAATCCCGATAGCTTTCATCGCTCGCATTCCTCACCTACATATATATAGAAAAACCGTCAGTAACGAGTGTTACTGGCCCGAAAAATAACTAATATCAATCTGGCACAGGAGAGCAAACTCTCTTGTTGAATGAAAACCATATACTTCCACAAGAACTCTCATCAGGGCACATACGGGAGCCGTCGCCCTCGGGTCGACAGCGTCCCCCTATCTTTCACATTCTCATACCTCGGCCATTTCTCTATCGCTTCTCGCATCAAATCTCATTCCTTTCCTCCGTCTGCACCTTCCATATTACTCTTGGCCTTGAGCACGAAGGCCGAGTACTCTCAGGCAGTCGCCTTCAGTACCCTTTGATACCACAAGTCTAGACATGCGCTGCAATGCAGTACCCGTGAACCTCCACACTTCTCCGGGTTTGAGGAACTCAAAGGTGGAGTTGTCAGGATCCCTCGGGAATGAAACGGCTTGTACACCATTCCAGAGCCCACTATCGACTCACACGTGCCCGCTCGCGTAGCACGGTAGTCGGATTTCCCTCATTCAATCTCTCACAAAAATGCGAAAACTATACATATATATAGGTCTGGGTTGGGATTTATACAATAGGCCCGAAGGCAACGTGAGCTGGATCTGAAGTTCGAAAACAAACTCGAGGGATCTCATCCTCGAGGGTTATTAATCCAGAAAATTATTGGCTAAATGGCCCGAGTTAAGTGGGATCCGATAAAACTGCCACTTAATACGTCCTGCATGTAATAAATCAAATACACAATAGAATAGCGTAAAACAGAGAACGAGTCCTAAACGGACCTGGTAGAAGCTCCAAACGGGTCCACGCGCCTAGGCGGCGAGCTCATACACCGTACCTACACAATCAAGCTAAAAACTAACGCCCGCATGATGAATCACACATCCTATAGCATGCACACACAATCAACACAATCACGCATCAATCAACACACTTCAACCTATATCAATTCTAGCAAGTCTACTTAGGCTAGTTTGCATTAGATCAAGATCATTACCTAGTTACCCTAATTAGTTTCTTAGCCTCCATTTTTAACACCACTCAATCAAACAAATTTCATATTTTATCCTTAATCAAATCTACATTTATATATGTTATTATAACACACAATTCACCAATCCTAGCATGCAATTCTAATAAGCAATACTTCCAAATAATTAAGTTAAAATAAATTATACCTCGCATCGTCGAAAATCGGCGACGGCTAGGGTTTCCGTTTCGTGGCTCGAAACTCGAACTCGGCACCTAGCGGCGTCCGAAGTCTGATCAGATTGGACCGGGTGCCTTCGGCGGATGATCCGGCGAATTTCCCACGAATCCAATTTTCCGGCGGTTCCGGCAGTTTTCCGGCGAGTGTCGACGGTTTTCCGGCGGATTCCGTGGTTTTCCGGCGATGATTCGGGACGGGGCAATCAGGGGGTCTATCGGCACCAGCTCGACGAGCTTGGTCCGATGGTGGTGTCAAACAAAGCAGCCGAGGCGGCGATGGCCGTCGACGGCGGTGTCGAAAATGGGTGGCGGCGGCGGCGCGTGCTCCGATCAGGGCTGCGGCCGGCCTCGACGGCGGTCGAGATGATGGGGGAAATGTCGGTGACGGCGAGGGGGTGAGATTGGTGGTCAT
>JAURVB010002486.1:0-22047 GCA_033002965.1 Piper betle | reverse complement strand
TGATTACTTAAGAAAAGTCACGTAACACCGTACTACTTATTATTTCTTTTATTAACGAGGATGCAGAATGCGCGGATTGGGCATGATGGAGACTGGATGGAGAGGTGGAAGACTTGGAGTCTTGGATGGAGAATGCGCGGACTGGATGGAAAGGTTGAGGACTTGGAGTCTTGGATGGAGAATGCGCGGATTGGCCATGATGGTGCCGCGTATCTGCAACAGAAGATACGCAGTCTTTGTTTTTTGTTTTATATAGTTTTGGGATGCACAGAAGAGGTCTACGACATAGACAAGTGCAGCCTTGTTTTGATTGGGGTGATCGTGTGTGCTGTGATGATCATGATGAGCTCGACCTCGACGACGGATTGGCCAGGATGGTGCTGCGTATCTGCAACGTCGCGCCATGGGTGCACCACAGTTTTGGCAGATGCTCATCACCAATGCCTGCGTCAGGAACCAAGGTCGGATATGTGACCGAAAGAGGGAAGACATGGCTAAAGCTTGCCATCTTTTCTGATCGTTTGGTTACTTGACAGCACCTGGGTTGGGTATCATTTCTGGTGGTAGTTTGCGTCGGTACTTGATTTTTTTTTTGATAAATTAAATGGGGCGTTAGTGTTTCTCATACTGTAAGAACGTATGACGACATACTTCATACATGATTTATATTAGGAGTGAGCATAATTTCGTGAAAATTAATAACTGAACCAAATGAAACCCAAATCAATAATTTGGTACGGCTCCAAAATAATTTAGTTCTGATTCCGATAGTGCCATAAAAAATCCGACGTGTAAATTGATATTTTAGTTTGGAATCTAATTAAATTAATAACCTAATTGACCAATTTTTTTTAAAAATATATTCTATGTTATTATCATAAAATTATAATATTTATATGATTAAATTTTATTTATTTAATATGATATATGCATTTAAATGGTTACATTCACTAAAATAACGGTACAATTTTAATTAAATAATTAAACAAAATTTTTTATATAATTTATGATGTAATTTGGTTATTCGCTTACCAAACTGAATTACATGAAAATATTCGATTCAATTTAATTTTAACAGTAATTTGATTACAAAATCCTGCTACCAATTGAAATTTGATTAAATCAGTAAGGAATCAAACCAACCGAACGCTCACTCCTTATTTACAAACAAATCGAAACATACGTAGAAAGAAAGATCTAACAAACCGGGAAGCTAACTTAGTCAACCGATGCTATTTCTAGTCCTTACTTGACATTTCTGAAAACTCCAAACTATATCTTTCAAAAAAATCAAGGTCTCCAATCAAATTTTAGAAACACACAAGGGACAAGAGTGTAATATTCAATCAACTTCCAACTATATAAACGGTCTGCAACCATATTACCTTCTCTGTTCAGAAAGAAAGTTCCCTTCAATTTCTCAGCTAGCTACAACTTTGTATTCTCTGTTGTTGTCCAAGATGGTGAAGCCCAGAAAACTCCATCTTCTCTTTGTTTTGGTTGTTGTATCAGGCATTGCATGCATGACATCAATGGTGGAGGCGAGGAAGACCAGCCATCACGACGAAAAGAGCAGAGACCATAGCTCTCACCACAAGAAGAGTAAGGGCAGAAAGAGCAGCAAAAGCTCACCCGGCCATGGCCGCCATGCTCCAGCTCCATCTCCTTCGGTTGGCCCTCATGGCTCTCGTGTCTTTGATGTCGTCTCCTTTGGAGCTATTGGCGATGGCGTCTCTGATGATTCCAAGGTTTCTGAACTGTTTAATGCTACAAATGCCACTTGGGTCCTTCAAAATTTCATTCATCATTCTTTCCGTGAACCATTTTTACAGGCTCTTGAAGCAGCATGGGAAGCAGCTTGCAAGGTGACTTCGGCCACCATTGAAATTCCATCAGAGTTCAAGTTCCTTGTCAATCCATTAACCCTTCAAGGGCCTTGCATGCCTGGTCTTGTGCTTCATGTCTGTACTCTTTAAAACTCTTAAACAATTTCCTTCCGCCTTGTCTACATATTTTCTCTTGCAGTTCGTTTAACAACAACCAAGCTCATGGTTAGATTTTTTATGTCTTAATCAACCAGATTGATGGGTCCCTGTTAGCACCACCAAATCTGTCTTCCTGGAGCAAATCCAGTTATTTTCAATGGATTAATTTCAAATGGCTTGAAGACTTCACTATTAGAGGAAGTGGAACTGTCAATGGCCAAGGTTCTTCTTGGTGGAATCTCTCCCCAGATCACTACCTCCTCGTATAACCTTTATTCTCTAGAAACATCAATAGCACTTATCCTTCTTCTTTTGTTTTTGAGCCATTATATTGTACTCCTTTTACAATCCTGTGCAGAAAATATTGAAACGCACATCTGATCAGAAACCAACTGTAAGAATATTCTTTATCCCATTATCAACTTAAGACAAGAATGCTTTTTCTTTGCTAACGTTTTTATAAACTAGCTTTAGCCTTTAGGAAGAAGTGTTCTCCTACCTGTAAAACCAGCTTTTTATGTGTTCATGTTATTATTCTCATGTGTAGGCCTTGAGGTTCTATGGGAGCCACAATGTGACTGTTGAGGACATAGCCATTGTTAATAGTCCTCAATGCCATCTCAAATTTGATGATTGTGATGGTGTCAAGGTTGATAATATCACCATCTCCTCCCCAGAAAAGAGCCCCAACACGGATGGAATCCACCTCCAAAACACAAGACATGTAGAAATCAAGCACTCTAATATCGGATGTGGTGAGAAAATCAATCATGCTAATACAGTTGGGAGTCTGTTTCATTTTATTTTAAGTTTGTAATATTTTCTTGTAAGTGGTAAATAATATACATACGTATTAATCTTTTAATATTCCATTCAGGAGATGATTGTGTCTCCATACAAACAGGATGTTCCAATGTGCACCTTAATCACATCACCTGTGGTCCTGGACATGGAATCAGGTAGACAAATCACTAATTGATTTCAACTAATTTATTTCATTTCCGCGACTCTTCTTGATCTTCAAAGGACCTTGTTCATGTCTCCTGATCAAAGTCTGGGAGGTCTTGGGAAAGACAAGAGCGTTGCCTGCGTCTCCAACATCACCGTGGAGAACATAATTGTACAGAATGCTCTCTCCGGAGTTAGAATCAAAACATGGCAGGTACTCTAATTTGTAAAACATTGTCATGTGAACCAAAGATTAACTTGAAATCAAACTTCGTCTAACATTTTTTGATTGACAGGGAGGCTCTGGGTCCGTGAGAAATGTAACATTTTCGAGCATTCAAGTGACAGACGTGAAGGTGCCGATCATGATCGACCAGTTTTACTGCGACAAGAAGCATTGCAAGAACCAGACAAGGGCGGTGGAGATCTCGGGTGTGAATTACAACCAAGTGACCGGAACATACTCCGTGCAACCTATCCACCTTGCTTGCAGTGATGCTTATCCATGCACAGATGTGAACCTGATCGACATCCAATTGTCTCCTTCTCTGAGCTCAAACATTGGCTTCCAACAAGCTCTTTGTTGGAATAGCTATGGAGACTCACAAGCCCCCCTTGTTCCTTCTAGTGTCAATTGCTTGCAAAAGGCAGGAGGGCACCTTCTCAAGTCGGCCATGAGTAGATCCCATGCATCGTCTACTTGCTAGCTAGCTAGTTACATTGTTTTTAGTCGATGATAATACTATGCAGGATTGTCACGAGTTTGTTAGTGCTTCCTCTCTGAAGGTTTATTTTACTGCAAGAGAGTGATGACTGTTTGTACTATTGCTTCGATTATATTGCCTATGACAAATGTTCAATGAACTAATTGAAATGCTATAATGGGGACACATTCTGCAAACCAGAATATGGTAGAAAAAGCTTTTACGTGATGGGAGATTCTCTGCTCCAAAATAAATTAGTCTTGGTCGGCGGAGACAAGGCTGCAACAAAGTCCACCATCTTATAAAAGACATAAACAGTGTGAATCTCTGGAAGTTAGCAAATCATAAAGAAATAGTTCTTCTACCTTTATACATCTTAAAAAGGGAAAAGAAACACAAGTTTAGCCGACTTTTTATTGTTGAAACTTATAAATCTTTTATACCTAGAGAACATACATATACAGCTTTGTTAATATTTCTGCTTTTTGGTATCTGGGTATTACCTAAAAAATTGGAAAGTGCAGATAACTGACCATGGTCACTTTGTATTTCCACTTGAATTGCTAAAAATTTCTTATGCGGGACGACTGCATAGTGATCATTATCATCTTCCCTGAACTGGTTAGATAAATTAAGCAGTTAAACAACTAGCAGATGTTTAAGATTCTTGTCTAATGACGATGATTGAAGCAATTAATATCAATTAGCAGCACTGTTAGACTAATTTTAATAGCATGCAAGTGTACATGGTCGTAACAAGTAATATAATGATAAATCGAGTATCGTCCCACAGGGAGATGAATTTCCTTAAATTAATTAAAGAAAATAAAATTAAGAACAAAACAAAAATAATTAACTTAACGGAATCTAAATACTAACTTTAAATTAAAAGAGAAGTCAAAATTATAAAACTCGTTCTAGAGTCGAATTTCCCTTAACATGATTTTAATCTTCATCATATCTTACTCTTATCTTTTATTCCCTCGGATTGTCGATCTAGGATAATTATATGACATGGTGGCTCCCGCTCCTTCATGCTTCTATTATTTTGCCTCAATTTCTACCTCCCGGTGATAATTGATTAATCAACAAAATAACGCATTAAGAATTGCCTTACAACCGCATACGGTGTTGTGTATCTTCCGACCACAACGACAAACAAGTCAAAAGACTCGTCGTATGATGAATTATCAATGACTAATCTAATTAATTTCTCCCGAAATCTAATTAAACCTCATGATCTAAGAAATAGGTGATCAATCTATTCTTAGCATTTAGAACATGATAATTCAAACGATCCGATTGAATAAAAGAGTAAGAGCTTGAAATGAATTCAATTAAATCATGTTAAGTTCCATTCTTCTCTAGAACGAAATATAAAACTACTCCATAATAAAAATAGAAAATAATATAAAGAAGAAACTAATTTTTATTATGAAAGAGAAAGAAATTACAAAAACTAAAACTACTACTTCTACTACACTCTGAAGCCAAGAGATGAGATATGATCAACAACAAATGACCACCCCTTTATATAGAAGTGGAGATACAAGAATTCGAAGAGGGTGTTCACAAATCGACGTAATCCAATTAATTATAATGTCCCTTTAAGTTTCCAACTGTTCGACTCCATTGAACACCATGACATTGTAGCCATTGGGTGGCGCCAAGTGTCATGACCAATCAAATCCAAAGCTTAATTTATTCATCTTTTTCTGCATTAAAACATCAAAGTTAAGCATATATAATAAAATATTAATTAACTAAAATAATAAAGTAAAATATTACTTAATTAATAATGTTTATACTCGAGAAGTGTAAAATCATATTAAAAAACTTGGGTAAATATTGTATATTTTAAACACTTAACAAGCACCAGATTGGTTTTTCATATTGTGTCATAACTATATATTTATAAATTAAATTTACTTCTCTCATCTCTGGGAATTCATATCATATATGAAGTGTTATGTTGGAGGCAAAGCTGTGACTATCTACTGACTAATTAGGAGACAGGCACCTAACAACCATACTATGGTTTGCAAGATTGAAAATTAATACGGAACCACTATATATACTTCGACAGTAACTTTTGATGGCTGTGATCATGGCTTCTAAATCAGTTTCTACATATGAGGTTAAATATAGAGCACAAGCTGCATGTGTACTTAATATAAAGGAGAGTATTTAAATTAGTGTTCCATCTTATTTCTTGGGGAAAGTAATATCATGAATTTTCCTTTAGTAAGTGACTATATCTACTGATCAGCTGAGAACATACATTGTAGAGCACAAGGAACAAACTTAGGGGTAGTAGTTGGGAGTGGGAGTTGGGTCGAACTAATTTTGTAGTGGTAAGAGAGGAAGTGCTCTGAGTGCAGTGTGCACCGTCCTCCCTTCTTGTTTACATATATTTAATTTAAAGGCTCTGAATGAGCATATGGAGGCAACAGAAAAGAAAGGAAAGAGCTGGCCAAGGCTGCTTTGTGCTTAAAACATGAACTAACCTATGAACGTCGTACCGTCAGCCAAGCCAAAACAATAGAGATGTTCATCCTTTTGTTCCCACATATCAAGCTAGAAATATCAAAATATGTAGAAATGGTCGGACGTAGGCCTCTTTTGGATGTTGGGATAGTGAGGCAAATGGTAGCTGAAGAGTAATACGTTATCTATATAATTTATTGGGTTTCTTCTTCATGGTAACCCTATTGTGAGAAGGTGAAAGAAGGAAAATATCCTCTTTATATCATCGGAGAAGGGGATCTAGCCAGGGGAATACTCCTCTTAATATAAACATAATTTTTTCCCCCGTTTATACTTCTATGTGAGCCAATCTTTTGTATACTTTTTAATTGGATGTATTTTATAAGCTAAATTTGCTCTCAAGGGATTATGCTCCCTCCTTGCTCTTAAGTGGATGTATTTTTTCATAAAGGGTAGGTGTTTTTTTTGGGTTATGTTTCTTAATAAAATGCACATTTCTTAATCATGATTCTTCTATGAGGTTGTGGCTCTTTTTAAACGTTATAACTCATTGAGGGGATTGCAACTTTGCCAAAAAATACCTTCAATAAATATTGATCCAATTTATTGTCATTTGGCTCACGCTCCTATATATTTCCATCCTCACCACTAGCGGATCATTGGTAGAAAGGAGAAGCACAGTGGTATGTAATATGAATAGATCCATTCATCCAGTTTTCTATATCCATTTATTCTGTTTATCTTTTATTTTTTTAAAAAAATTGTCTGTTCATCTCTCGTACAACTTCACTATTAGTACATCAATTTTTTCCCCAAGCCTCTTTATATCATATAATTGTTTATATATACATATTTAATATTTATGCTATATTGATTATTGTTTTCTGTTCGTTTCTATATCCCATCTCCCTTTACTCCTCTAAGAGGCTACTAGTAATTAAAACCAGGCTAATCACGTTTACTAGAGATGAAATTGATAATCATAGTGATTTAGTTAGTTATTTTTGTTGAGAAAAATTCTCAAAATTGAAGATCAACTACAGCGAACAAAAATAATGGGAAAATAAGACCTAAGAAATAAGATAAAACAAAACCACAAAAGGGCAGAGATTTAACGTGGAAAACCCTCCTTCAATCGAGAGTCAAAAACCACGGGCAACAACGAACAATTCACTACTTCAACCAAAGATTACAGTCATCAAATATATAAAGAGATGTACAAGAAGATTACTCACACACCCTATACTATTGAGATTACAGGATTTCACTCTCTCTCAATACTCCATATAAGATAAACTCGTGAATATTTTTCCCTCTTCTTTTATCACTATATCTCTCTATCTCTCTTTTCTTGTCTTTTCTTCTGCTTGTCTTGCCTTCTACTTGTCTTGCCCTCTAAGAATGAGGCAAATGAAGCTCAATTTATAGAGAAGCTTTGAGACCCTTCAATCTCCATGGAACAACTAACAGCCACCTCTGTTAATATTCTGAGATTTCTTTAGTATTCTGAGTGTGACAATGGGCTACATATCATTAATACAATTACACATATTAACAATCTCCCACTTGGAGTCCGATTGGAACACACCAGTCCAAACTCTTCCTCCACTTGTTCGTTGCATGAGTCCACCTGCATGTTAGTGCAAGTTCACCAAAGTTGAGCAAAAACTCAACTTTTTTCCATCCACCGGTTTAGTCAACATATCCGCCGGATTATTTTTTCCATCTATCTTCTCCAACTTCAATTTACGTTCTTCTAACAAAGATCTGATAAAATGATACCTTAACCGAATATGTTTGGTCCTAGAATGAAATGCCGAGTTCTTGGCTAAATGGATTGCACTTTGACTATCACTGTACAACCTGCAATCAACCCCATTAAAACCTAACTCATTCATTAAAGTTTTAATCCAAATATATTCCTTGCTAGCTTCTGTAGCAGCCACATATTCAGCCTCAGTTGAAGACAGAGCAACTATCTTTTGCAATTTGGAAACCCAACTCACCGCGGTTCCACCAACTGTAAAGATGTATCCGGATGTACTCCTGCCATTGTCTCTATTTCCAGCATGGTCCGAGTCCACATAACCTTGCACATCAATATTATCACCCCCAAAACACAAGCAGTAATTAGAAGTTCCTTTCAAGTACCTGAAAATCCATTTCACTGCCTCCCAGTGTTCTTTTCCTGGGTTCATCATGAATCTGCTCACTACTCCCACTGCATGTGCAATATCTGGTCTTGTACTCACCATAGCATACATAAGACTTCCAATAGCTGAAGCATAAGGCACCTTTTTCATGTGAGCTTTATCCTCCTCACTCTTAGCACCTTGTTCTTTGGACAATTGGAAACTACCCAAAGTAGTAGTCACCGGCTTGGATTCATTCATGTTGAATCTCGTCAAGAACTTTCTTCACATACCCTTCTTGAGATAACCACAACTTCTTGTTCTTCTTGTCTCGGGTAATTTGCATCCCAAGAAGTTGTTTTGCTTCACCCAAATCCTTCATGGAAAAACTCTTGGCTAACCTCATCTTGAGACTAACAATTTTCTCCATACAAGTCCCTGCAACAAGCATGTCATCTACATACAAAGTTAAAATAATGTAATCCCCATCATTAAACTTTTGTAGATATACACAGTGGTCCGAATTGCTCCTAGCAAATCCATTATCCAACATAAACTTGTCAAATTTCAAATACCACTGTCTTGGTGCTTGTTTGAGTCCATATAGACTCCTCTTCAATTTGCACACCATATTTTCTTTACCTTTGACTTCAAATCCTTTTGGTTGTTCCATATAGATCTCCTCCTCCAAATCTGTAAAACCCGTGACTCGAGTCAGAGTTTTACGGGAGCGAACTAGTCGGTTCAAGTCGAGTCAGCTTCATGGACCGCGAGCTGAGTTGAGGCCAGCTGTGAGTTATGAGCGATGAGGGTCATGTATGCTCAAGTATACGATGATAACGTCAAAAAGATGATGAAAAATAGGTTATCAAGTATATGGAGGTATGCAGTATTGATTGTTATTTTATTTGATCGTAGAATATTTTTAGGGCCGAATGACGAATTAGGATGCGATATAGGGAGTTTGGGTGGGTTATTAGTTATAGAACATATCATTTGGATGTTGTTGTGTTCGTCTGATTTTACGGGATTTTTCCCATATTTTTCTAGATTTTTTTAGAATTTATTGCGAACTAGTTATTATTTTGACTCGAGTAGGAATCGAGTCAATACTTATTTACGAGTTTGCCATTAAGGGTATTTTTCTCCCTCCCGACACCTACCCTCCCAAAACCCTCGCCGCCTTGTGCTCGTCGCCACCGCCGCCACTGTCGACGCCGCGCTGCCGCCGATCAACGCCGCCCCGCTCCGCCATGCCGCCACGACCCACCCCGGCCACCGTCTCGCCACCACGACGCCGGAATCGCCCCACAAGCCGCGACGCCCTCCCTCGTCGATTCGCCACCGTCCGGGCCATGCCGCCGCCGCTGTGACCCCGACGACCACGCCCTCGCCGTCGCTGACATTTCCCCCATCATCCCGACCGCCGTCGAGGCCGGCCGTAGCCCCGATCAGAGCACGCCGCCGCCGTCGCCCTTTCGACGCCGTCGCCGACAGCCATCGCCACCCCAGCTACCCTGTTTGACACCACCATTGGACCAAGCTCGTCGAGCTGGTGCCGATAGACCCCCTGATTGCCTCGTCCCGAAACATCGCCGGAAACCGCGAAATCCGCCGGAAAACTGCCGACACTCGCCGGAAAACGCGCCGGAAAATTGGATTCGTGGGAAATTCGCTGGATCATCCGCCGAACACACCCGGTCCAATCTGATCGGACTTCGGACGCCGCTAGGTGCCAAATTCAAGTTTCGAGCCACGAAACGGAAACCCTAGCCGTCGCCGATTTTCGACGACGCGAGGTATAATTTATTTTAACTTAATTATTTGAAAGTATTGATTATTAGAATTGCATGCTAGGATTGGTGAATTGTGTGTTATAATAATATATATAAATGTAGATTTGATTAAGGATAAAATATGAAATTTGTTTGATTGAGTGGTGTTAAAAATGGATGCTAAGAAACTAATTAGGGTAACTAGGTAATGATCATGATCTAATGCAAACTAGCCTAAGTAGACTTGCTAGAATTGATATAGGTTGATGTGTGTTGATTGATGCGTGATTGTGTTGATTGTGTATGCATGCTATAGGATGTGTGATTCATCATGCGGGTGTTAGTTTTTAGCTTGATTGTGTAGGTACGGTGTAGGAGCTCGCCGCCTAGGCGCGTGGACCCGTTTGGAGCTTCTACCAGGTCCGTTTAGGACTCGTTCTCTGTTTTTACGCTACTCTATTGTGTATTTGATTTATCATGTGCAGGACGAGTTAAGTGGCGTTTTATCGGATCCCACTTAACTCGGGCCATTTAGCCAACGATTTTTTTTCAGATTAATAACCCTCGAGGATGAGATCCCTCGAGTTTGTTTTCGAACTTCAGATCCAGCTCACGATGCCTTCGGGCCTATTGTATAAATCCCAACCCAAGCCTATATATATATAGTTTTTGCGTTTTCGGTGAGAGATGGAATGAGGGTTACTGACGGCCACGCCTTCAGATAGGGCGTGTGCTCGGAAGAGCGGGCTCTGAAGCTAGGGAGAACCCACTTCGTTCCTGAAGGATCCGGACAACTCCACCTTTGAGTTCCTCCAACCCGGAGAAGTGTGGAAGTTTACGGGTACTGTAATGCAGCGCATATCTAGACTTGTGGTTCAAAGGGCACTAAAGGCGACTGCCTGAGAGTGCTCGGCCTTCGTGCTCAAGGCCAGGAGTAATATGGAAGGTGCAGAGGGCGAAAAGGAATGAGATTTGATGCGAGAAGCGATAGAGAAATGGCCAACGTATGAGAATGAGAAAGAAAGGGGACGCTGTCGACCCGATGGCGATGGCTCCCTTATGTGCCCTGATGAGAGTTCTTGAGGAAGTATATGGTTTTCATTCAACAGGAGAGTTTGCTCTCCTGTGCCAGATTGATATTAGTTATTTTCTGAGCTGGTAACACTCGTTACTGACGGTTTTTCTATATATATGTAGGTGAGGAATGCGAGCGATGAAAGCTATCGAGACTGCGGAGGAGCAGCTCGGAACCGTGCACACATCTACCTGCCGCGTGTAATCTATAATGATGGTGTGTTATCGCTACGTGAATGATAATTTTGATGTGTTTGCTTGAATGAATTGCTTGTTATGAAATGAACAGATCAATGTGAATGAGTAGGGAGCCTTGGAGTTCAGACTCGGCTCAGGTGAAAATGAATGAGATAATGATTGAATGCCATGGTAGATTGTTATGTGTTATCGTATTTTCATGAAATATTTATATACCCTTGTTGTGGATAGGTTGGCCCTTATTGCACTTTTAAGGGAAACTCTGTCCGTTTTTTCGTAGTAGTATATATTTTCTTTTGGTTTCTCATTTATTGTTTTGTTTTGTCTTTGCTTGCACGTCATGGCATACATGTAGGACTCCGTTAGAACCCAATTGTTCCTATCCATGCATTTCATGTTTGCATCTCCATCTTGAGACACCGAGGGTAGATCCGGGTCAGCTTAACCGAATCTAGTAGATTAGCGAACGGTTCGGTCGCCGGTGACATTTCTGGGTCGGTTCACGGGTGAGCCGAAACGGGGTGTTACAAAATCACCATGAAGGAAAGCTGTATTTACATCAAGCTACTCTAAATACAACCCTTCTACAGCCACAATACTCAAAATAATTCTAATAGAAGTCATTTTTACAACAGGTGCAAATATATCATGAAAATCAATCCCTTCTCTTTGACCAAAACCTTTCACCACAAGTTTTGCCTAATACCTTTGTACACCACCGGCTTCAGACTTGATCTGATAGATCCACATGTTTTGTAGAACCCTCCTTTTTGGTGGCAACCTCACCAACTCCCATGTATGATTCTTCTCCAATGATGACATCTCATCCTTCATAGCCAACTCCCACTTAAGATGAGCTTTGTCTCTCATGGCTACATCATAGGACTCCAGTTCTTCTGCATCAGTATACAAAACATGTTGTACAATTAAATTTAATTTCTGAGTAGGCTTTCTAACCCTTGTGCTCCTCCTTGGTTCAGGAGCAACAACTATCTCTTGTGGTGGCTCTGAGTTATCAATTTCAACTTGTGCATCAGAATATTCAAAATCTGATTCATCATCAGTTAGTTGATTAGTCTATGACTCACCTTCTTGTTCGGTCTCTTCAGAAGATAATTGTTCCTCATCACTTGGAACAAATCCTTGATTTTCAGGACTTGGCATCTCTTTATTTGTCTCATCAAGCTCCATATACTCTTTTTCTTTTGACTCCTCATTCTTTCCTTCTTTCATGTTTTTGTACATGCACTCTTCATTGAATACAACATCCAGACTTCGAAACACCTTGTTGTTCTTGAAATCCCACATCCGGTAACCATAATCATCACCTCCATATCTAAGAAATACACATTTACGGGACTTTGTATCAAGCTTCTTTTTGATTCCCTGTCAACATGTGTATATGCAATACAACCAAAGACTTTAAGAAAAGAGTAGTCAACTTTCTTACCAGACCATACCTCTTCCGGTATTTTTCCATTTAAGGTACTTGATGGACTTCGGTTTATTAGATAGACAACTGTATCCACTGTGGCACCCCAAAGATGCAAAGGGAGTCCAGCATGAACCCTCATGCTTCTCGCTTGCTCTAGGATGGTCTTGTTCATTCTCTCCGCCACCCCATTCTGTTGTGGTGTCCTTGGCACTGTCTTGATCCTTCTAATTCCCCGTTGTTCACAATAGGAGTCAAACACCTTATTACAATATTCTCCACCATTATCCGACAGAAGACATTTCAGTCTTGAACCTGTTTCATTCTCAACTCGGGCTTTCCACATCTTGAAAATGGTGAAGACATCTGATTTTTTCTTAATAGTGTAGATCCACGTCTTCCTACTAAAATCATCAATGAAGGTAACAAAATAGAGATTACCTCCAAAAGATATATCATGGGCTGGTCCCCAAACATTTGTATGAACCAATTCTAGCCTTTTGGATTTCATCTCTCACCCACCCTTTGTAAAGCTGACCCGTTTCTATTTACCTAAAACACACTCTTCACAAAAACCAAAGTTAGAATCAATTATACCTGTCAAAACCTTCTTGGAATGTAAGATCCTCATCCCACTCTCGCTCAAGTGACCAAGCCTTCTATGCCATAACGTTGTTATGTCATTCTTATCAGCTGCCAAAGAAACAAACTGATCTACCTTGGTAGACAATGGGTAAAGTGTACCCACCGCCTTCCCCTTGATCACCACAAATGCTCCTTTGCTGATCTTCCACTGATTGTTTTTGAATGTGATCCTATAGCCCTCTTTGTAACACCCCAAATCCGGTTCACGCTCGTGAACCGAACCGGCATGTTACTGGCCCCGGTTAGGTTCGGCTAACCTGAACCTAACTCATGCGGATCCAATCTCGGCGTCTTAAGATGAAGATACACTCGCAATGCCCTAACATGGTACTACATGAATGACATGCAAATCAAAATACACACCAAGACAATCCCGATAAAAATTAATGAAAACTTTGAAATATAATAGACAGAGTTTCCCATAAAAATGCAATTAGGGGCCACCCTGTCAATATCATATATTCAAACATATATACGCATAGCAACAATAGCATTCACACAGACTTCTAATCTACTATACTCATCATTATCTGAACTTTGGGTCTTAACCCATCATACTTTTGCTGCGCTACTCTGATCATATCTTTTCATTCTGTTATCGTGTCTTAACATTTCATTCACATCATATCATCATGCTCAAACATTTAATCATATCATTCACAAAATAATAACATAATAATACAATATTAAACATTCAGAAATCTAACATGTGTGTGCACAAGACCTCATTGCTCCTCCGTCCAAGCTGGCTCATCCATCTCGTGCTTATCACCTACATATATATAAGAAAAACGTCAGTAACAAGCGTTACTGGTCCGGAAATTAAAATAACTATAACAAACTGGCTATGAGAGCAAACTCTCATCTGAAAGAAAACATCACACTCCACGTGAACACTCTGAAGGGCACTACTGAGGAGCCACTGGGCTGCAGACCCGGTAGCATCCCGAACTTACTGCTCTGCTGCTGGTACTGTGCTACTCTCAGCACTTCTTTTTCAGTACTTCTCGTGAAACTGTATCCTAAGCCCTCTCCTTACCTCCATAATTCTCCTGGCCTTGAGCACGAAGGCCGAGTACTCTCAGGCAGTCGCCTTTAGTACCCTTTGAACCACAAGTCCGGACATGCGCTGTACTAAACAGTACCCGTAAACCTCCACGTTCTCCGGGTGTGAGGAACTCAAACGCGGAGTTGTCAGGATCCCTCGGGAATGGAACAGTCCGCTGGCACTAATCCAGAGCCCGCTTTGACTGTCACGGCATCCTCTGCATGGTACGTGCAGTCGATTTCTCCATCTCTCGTCTCACTGAAAACTCGATAAAACTATATATATAGGCCTGGGAAGGGATTCATATAATAGGCCCGAAGGCAACTTGTGGTGGATCTTGTTTTCGAAATCATCCTCGAGGGATCTCATCCTCGAGGGGTTATTAATCCGGAAAATATTCGGTTAAATGACCCGAGTTAAGTGGGATCCAATAAAGCACCACTTAACCCGTCCTGCAAATAATAACATAAACATACAATAGAAAAGCGTAAAACAAGACGAGTCCTAAACGGACCTGGTAGAAGCTCCAAGCGTGTCGTCGCGCCTAGGCGGCGAGCTCCTACTTCGTACCTACACATCAAAACTAAATACTAACGCCCGCTAACTAAATGATGCATCAAAATCAATGAATACCACACACGACATAATAAATATCCATCATAGTCAAATAATCCTGAAGGAGAATAATCCTAACTCAAACTATTTATACTATATTTTATTCTGTTTTTTCTAAATTACATCATGATCACTTATCATGCTCCAACTCATTCGATCTCATTAGCTCACTTACTATTCATTTACAATCCCTCAAATCATACAATCATTACTTCATCAGTAATTAGGCATTATCATGATAAATAATAAGTCCATGCTACCATGCTATGCTAATAATCATCAATTTAAATAATCAAATCGGAGGTAATTATACCTCACGTCGTCGGCAATCGGCGACGGCTAGGGTTCCGTCGCGCGTCTCGGAGCTCAAATTCGGCGCTCATCGGCGTCCGAAGCTCGATCTGGCTCCACTGGGTGAGCCCCGCGGAAGATCCGGTGAATTCCGGCGAATTCCAGAAATTCCGATTTTCCGGCGGTTTTCCGGCAGCTACTGGCGGTTTTCCGGCGACTTCCGGTGGTTTTCCGGCGACAATCGCCGGCGACGTCTACTGATCGGAAAGGGGTCGTGTTGGGTACCCTCGGAACCGGCTCGGCGAGCCCGACTCATCTACGAGGTCGACGCGGCCAACGGAGGTGGTAGCTCGCCGGAAAATGGGTAAAACAGAGCGGCGGCACGATGGGTGGCTAGATCCGGCCGGCCAGGGCGGCGATGGCCTCCGTGCTGGTCGGGGAACGTCGCTGGAGGCCTGAGGGTGCTGAGGCGACCGACCGATCGCGGTGGCGCTGGTCGCCGGCGGCGGAATCGGCGACGGAGGCGCAACACGGGCGCGGCGTCGCGGTGTGGCTTCCTCGCGTCGCGGCGGCCCGACGTCGCCGGACTTGGTCGGGGCGGCACGGCGAGGCTGTCGTCGGGCTAGACGGCGACCATCGACGGCCGGGCGGCGGCGGCAGCGACGGCGGCGGCGACGCGCAGTGGCGGCGCGTCGAGGTAAGGGTTTGGGGAAGAAAGCAATGCGCGGGGTGTGTGTGGTGGCAAAGTCGTAAATATTACTTGACTCGTCTCCGACTCGAGTCAAAATAATATTTAAGTCATAAAAAATTCCAAAAATTATGGGAAAAATCCCATAAAATCAAACAACACAAAAAAATCATAATGATATGCTCTAGAACTATCAACCCACCAAAAATGCCCGTAACGCGTCCTAACGCGGTAAACGGCCTAAAACTAATTCTACGATCCACTATATATAAAAATAAAAAAATCACTAGCATACTCTTATATATTCTGATAACTCATTCTGTTCTGCTGTGTTCATGACGTTATCATCATATACTTGGGTACGCATGACCCTCATAGCTCATACACGCGACCGGCGTCGGCTCGGTACACGTGTCCTGAAACTGACTCAACTCGAAAAAATAACGGTCGACCCGACCGGTTCTGAATATAAAACCCTAACTCGAATCGTGGGTTTTACACTCTTGGTCCAGCTTGTTAACAGATATAAGATTTTTCTTTAATTCATGTATATACCTGACCTCCTTGAGAATAAGTTTACCTTCATCATGCATCTTCAAATGAATTACTCCTTTACCTTCAATTCTGCACTTCTGACCATTGCCAATTGTTACATATCCACAATCACTCTTGACAAAATCACAAAACCATTCTTTGTGAGAAGTACAATGAAATGAAGCACCTGAATCAATATACCATGTATCTATGTTGTAATCAACATGAGCAAATAAACAAAATTTCTCTTCATGACCATCAACAACATTAGCTACATTCTTGACTCGCTTGGGACAATCCTTCTTTAAATGTCCTTCCTTGTCACAAAACCAACAAGTAGGCTTACCCTTGAATTTTCCTTTGGATTTAGAGCGCCCTCGGTTCTTAGGACCTCTACTTTGACTTCTTCCTCTTTCTTTGCCCTTGCTTTTGTCCACCGACAAAGCTGTGCCCGAGATGGACGGTGTGCTATCTACCATGCTTCTCTTCATCATCTCCTGATTCAAGATTGCACCTAGCACTTCATCAAACTTTAGTTTTTCTTTTGATGCATTACTTATAGATGTAATTACCGTATCCCAACTCTCCGGCAAAGAACACATGAACATTAAAGATTTAATATCTTCACTAAAAGTCAACTCCACGAATTCAAGTTGTGCCCAAATTTTATTGAAATCATTCAAATGATTAGCAATAGATTTACCTTCGGGCATCCTTAAAGAGACAAGCTTCCTCAACAAAAATAACCTGTTAGAGGCTGATGACTTCTCATAAACACCAGCTAATGCCTCCATCAACCCTTTGACGGTCGTCTGTTTGGAGACATTAAATGCCACCGACTGTGTTAAACACAATCGGACGATGGCTAAGGCTCGCCTATCCAATAAGGCCCACTCCTCGGCTGACATCGCTTCTGGCTTGGTTCCTACAAGCGGTTGATGTAGTTGCTTCTCGTATAGATGATCCTCAATCTGCATCCTCCACCATTGATAATTTGTTCCATCAAATTTCTCAATTTTCCCAGTCTTGGAACTGTCTGCCATGACTCCCACTCAAATCAAGATCCGATTGAATGAGACCCAAACTTCCCACAGACGGCGCCAATTGTTGAGAAAAATCCCCAAAATTGGAGATCAACCACAGCGAACAAAAATAATGGGAAAATAAGACCTAAGAAATAAGATAAAACAAAACCACAAAAGGCAGAGATTTAACGTGGAAAACCCTCCTTCAATCAAGAGTCAAAAACCACGGGCAACAACGAACAATTCACTACTTCAACCAAAGATTACAGTCATCAAATATATAAAGAGATGTACAAGAAGATTACTCACACACCCTATACTATTGAGATTACAGGATTTCACTCTCTCTCAATACTCCGTATAAGATAAACTCGTGAATATTTTTCCCTCTTCTTTTATCACTATATCTCTCTCTATCTCTCTTGTCTTTTCTTCTGCTTGTCTTGCCTTCTACTTGTGTTGCCCTCTATGAATGAGGCAAATGAAGCTCAATTTATAGAGAAGCTTTGAGACCCTTCAATCTCCATGGAACAACTAACAGCCACCTCTGTTAATATTCTAAGATTTCTTTAGTATTTCGAGTGTGACAATGGGCTACATATCATTAATACAATTACACATATTAACAATCTCCCACTTGGAGTCTGATTGGAACACACCAGTCCAAACTCTTTCTCCACTTGTTCGTTGCATGAGTCCACCTGCATGTTAGTGCAAGTTCACCAACGTTGAGCAAAAACTCAACTCTTTTCCATCCACCGGTTTAGTCAACATATCCGCCGGATTATTTTTTCCATCTATCTTCTCCAACTTCAATTTACATTCTCCTAACAAAGATCTGATAAAATGATACCTTAACCGAATATGTTTGGTCCTAGAATGAAATGCCGAGTTCTTGACTAAATGGATTGCACTTTGACTATCACTATACAACCTGCAATCAACCCCATTAAAACCTTACTCATTCATTAAAGTTTTAATCCAAATATAGTCCTTGATAGCTTCTGTAGCAGCTACATATTTAACCTCAGTTGAAGACAGAGCAACTATCTTTTGCAATTTGGAAACCCAACTCACCGCGGTTCCACCAACTATAAAGATGTATCTGGATGTACTCCTGCCATTGAGATTACATTATTTCACTCTCTCTCAATACTCCATATAAGATAAATTCGTGAATATTTTTCCCTCTTCTTTTATCACTATATCTCTCTTTTTCATGTCTTTTCTTCTGCCTGTCTTCCCCTCTACTTGTGTTGCCCTATACAAATGAGGCAAATGAAGTTCAATTTATAGAGAAGCTTTGAGACCCTTTAATTTTTATGGAACAACTAATAGCCACCTCTGTTAATATTTCGAGATTTCTTTAGTATTCCGAGTGTGAGAATGAACTACATATTATTAATACAATTACACGTATTAATAATTTCTAGTATATGTAATAAAAAATTAGTAATGACTTTTAATAACTTGCTGAAAAAATCATTAAGATTATCAATTTCATCATTTGGAAACATTACTAGCCTCAAAACCATCTCACTGTGAAGTAACTTTCCTAGTTTTTGATTCTGAACTGCTAAATGAATCAGGAAACTGATCATAAACTGGTGTAGAAGCCCACATCGAGTAATTTGAGAAGAATCCAATGTTAGAAAATGAGCATGGCCACTTTCGTGATGAAAGGTCGGAAGCTCGGAATTGGGAAGAATGGAGCAGTGTACATGGCCAGAATAGGAGAAGAGAAGGTTGCAATCAAATCCTCTCTTCCTTTCCCTTCCTCTTTCAACATGCTTCTAGCCGAGGAGTTAATTCTATCACGACTCGCCGGCTGCCCCTACGTCGTTTCTTGCTTGGGCAGCTTTCACACCATTGACGTTGACGGTGCCACCGTCCGTAACCTCGTCTTGGAGTATGTCAATGGCGGCAGCCTCGCCGACCGTGCCAACGGCCGGCTTCCCGATCGATTGCACGGCGCCTCGCCTACGTCCACTCTAAGGGGTATGTGCAATCTTGGTGTCTCAGTGGGCGACCGGCGACGCTGATGTTAACATTGCCGACTTTGGGCTGGCAAAGAGGGAACCGGCGGCGAATTCGCTGTCTCGAGGGGCTCCGGCGTGTTCATGTCTCCGAACACGCCGGAGGCCGTGGACGGGTACTGCAGCCGGCCATGGACTTTTGGGGTTCGGGTGCGTGGTGTCGGAGATGTTCACCGGCGAGCCGCCGGGGAGGCGAGAGAGAAGCTGGCCGTTGGGTTTAGACGACCTGGCGGGTGACTTCATCGGCAAGTGCTTAGTCCGGGATCCGAACGGCCGGTGGACGACGGAGATGCTGTTGCTCCATCCGTTCATTTGTTTGGACCAGTGACTATGTAGTACATGCAACAATAACGTACGTGGTGCAAGTATTACACAGCATGCAATTTTTTGTCTTTTTTTAATCAATATAAATATAAATATAATGAAAAAATATATAAATTATATGCATATTACCATTTTGAATTCCAAAGCATTACTTTTTATCATCTGAATGTGGTATTACATGTAAGAGATGAATAAATGGTTTAAATAATTAAGATGTTTTAGATGGCACTACCCTTTAAAAGATGAACACCTAGAATAACTTTTAATCTGGGTCTAAAATAGGCCATAATGTTAACAATTCCTATCACACTATTGTAATTTAAGCTTGGAATCGATTCGAGTTAGCTGAGCCGAACCCTATATACACAAGCTCAAATTACATGCGGCTTCATTTTGGTTGGATCTAACTCCTTATAGCATTAATTTAAGTATCATATTACTAATTATATCTGATTTATAGTTGTTACAATGTATATTTATATTTTAAAATTATAAATAAAATATTTTATTAATTATAAATAAAATATTTATTGCTGAAGTTTAGAATTCATGCCCTCGATACCTTTTGGGTACAAGGTAAAAAAAGAAGAAGAAAGAAAAGAATAAGAAATAAAATATTTTATTAAATATTTAAAATGAATTTTATTATTAATATCTAATCAAATACTAGTTAAATATAGTGATTTTTTTAAAGAAAAAGAAAAGGATTTTGTGAAAAATTCATATTCAAAAAACTGGATATGAATTAAAATGACATAAAAATTTAAATCATAATTTATTTGAAGGCGTATGGGATATAGCCGATGGTCCTTGCTTAGAAGTATGTCTTATGGATCTCTTATCGAGTCTAATTTCGAGCTTAATTATTGAGCTATGAACATTCCAACTACCTCATTTGTCACCAAAGTGGGCCGGGTAGTGTGGGCCTGATATAGAAGTGAAGCGCAGGCCCAATTGGACGAAATATGGCCGTCCCTCCTCCTCTTCCTCACCGCCGGCGAATCAATCCGGAGAGCGGTCTACCGCCGCCGGAGATCGTCCGCCGGCATGAACTCTTCCTCTATGCTCCCTTTCCATCTCCCACTCAACAGGTCTGTCCTTTTCCCTTCCTCAAGTATTTGCACTTTCCTTGCTGAAAAAAGTTGATATCTTTGGTCGGGAATTGATCTCTCCGGTCAGGGTTGCCGGGAGGAATTCGGATTCTCGCCCTGTGGGGTGAGAACAAGAATAATGTCGCCACCATCGTCTTCGTTGAGTGGGGCATTCGGAGTTGGGAGCACGGACGGGGTGATCATTGTCGACCATGGCTCCCGGCGACGCGAGTCCAATGCTATGCTTAGTAAGTCTCTGTCTTTATGTTAAAATTATTTTCGAGCCCCCAAGTTGTTGGTGGTGGTGAATTTTTAATGGTTGCACTATGACTGACTGATTCTTTTTAGGATTACTACAGATGAGTTTGTTGCTATGTTTAAGAATAAAACTGGGTATCCAATTGTGGAGCCGGCTCATATGGTGAGTACATGCTTCATCTAGTTTTCTCCTTTTCTGGTTGCAGCAAGACCACATTACCAGTGGTTTTATAATCTGAGCTTATCTTCCTTCAATCTGTTGGAGCTAGATAGGTGATTTAGGATTAATTGACCGTTTAAAATTTTAATTAAACAAAGATGTTTTGATCTGTTTCAATGAATTTTTCATTTACAGGTCATGGTATGCGATGAGAATAGTTCTATTAACTTGTTTGGTATATGCCCAATATTTAAGGAGTATCATTCGCTATTTTTTTGTTCAAAAATTTGGTTAGTGAATGATCACAATATTCTGATTGAAGTTCTTCTTGAATGATCACAATATTCCGATAGAAGTTCTGGTTTAGTACCTAGGGTTCTTGGATGAGTCTGTGCCTTTTTTAAAGGTCTGCTTTTTATTCTTTTTCATACACTTGATTCAGTTTGATATATGCTTTGGATTTTCCTCATTATGAACAGGAACTGGTAATGCCTACAATCAAAGATGCATTTACTTCTTGTGTACAACAAGGAGCTGATAGGATCATCGTAAGCCCTTTTTTCCTGTTCCCAGGAAGACATTGGTACCAGGTATGCT
>JAURVB010002485.1:0-28750 GCA_033002965.1 Piper betle | reverse complement strand
ATCATGATCAATTTGACTTCGAGTATATCGTGAGTGGGTGCATATGCAGGTCGCAACGAGCTCTAGATTAGTGAGGGTTGTTCCATTCCCAAGGGATCCTGATATCTCCACGTCTTGAGGTTCCTCACACCCGGAGTGTAACACCAAGTTTCGGTTCACCCGTGAATTGACCTGAAAATGTCACCGGTGGCTGGACCGTTCAGTAACTATTTGATTTGGTTAAGTTGACCCAGATCACCCCTCAGTGTCTTAAAATGGTAGTGCAAGTATATAATGCGTGAATGTGATATTTGGGTTCTAATGTGGCCCTACATGCATGACATGATATTCGATTGTGCACAGATAAAATAATCGTGAAAGCAGGTTCGAGAATAATATTTAAATAAAATAAAATGGATCGAGTCTTTTCTAAAAGTGCAATAACAAATATTTATATCAATATAATTCTAAAACATGACATTTTTATTTCACTTTCGTTCCACAGGCTAAACGTTCATAGCATGTCATAAAATAATCTAAAACAATCTCATCATTCATACAACTTAGAAATTATCATTCCCATTTATTATGTGAGGCAAGTTCATATGTGCAACGGCTTTACTACTCCTCTGCAATCTTGATAGTGTTCAGATTCTCACCTATATATATAATAGAAAACCGTCAATAACAAGTGTTACCGGTCCAGAAAATAACTAATATCAAACTGGAACAAGAAATTTGACCCTCCTGTTGGAATAAAAATCTCATATACTTCCTCAAGAACTCTCACAAAGGCAGTATTAGGGAGCTGTCGCCCTCAAGCGGCAGCGTCCCTTTCCATAACATTCTCTTTCCTTCACCATTCAAACTATCACAATCATTGTCACTCATCTCAGCCCTCTATGTCCTCCGTATTACTCCTGGTCCTGGGTACAGGGGCCAAATACTCTCAAACATATGCCTTCAAAATCCTTGTCCTCCGTATTACTGCTGGTTATAAGTGTAAGGGCCGAGTACTCTCAAACATGTGCCTTCAGTACCTTTTTTTACCTAGACATGCACTGCACAGCAATACCTGTAAACCTTCACACTTTTTTGGGTTTGAGGAACTAAAAGGTGGAGTTGTCAGAATCCCACCTCCACACTTTTCTGAGTTTAAGGAACTCAAAGGTGGAGTTGTCAGGGATCCCTTGGAACGGAGTGGACGCTCACTAGTTCCAAAGCCCGCTTTGACAAGCACATACCCTATTTCAAGATGCAGTTGTCAGTTTCCTCCGCCACACATCTCAATGAAAATGCGAAAACTACATATATACATACAAATATATATATATATATATATATATATATATATATATATATATATATATAGGCTTGGGTAGGGAATTATATAAAATAGGCCCGAAGGCATTTGATGGTAGATCTTATTTTCAAAAACATGCTTGAGGGATTTATCTTCAAGGGTTATTAATCCGAAAGAGTGATCGATTAAATAGTTGTCTAAGAAAATGAATGGTCGTCTAAGAAAATAAATAGTTGTCTCGTAATTAAAACTTGACTCGACTCCGACTCGAGTAAAAATAATACTAAAGCGTAAATAAAAATCCCATAAAATATAATACACATCAATAACATACTCTATAACTAATAACCCACCCAAATTACCCATAACGCATCCTAATACCTTATTCGGCATAAAAATAATTCTATGATTTAATTAAAATAAATAAAGAAAAAATATGGCATACTCTCATATATTATAATAACTTATTCTGTTGTTGTCTTACTGGCATTATCATCATACACTTGGGCACACATGACTCTCATGGTTCATAACACAAGACCGGCCTCGGCTCAGTACGCACGTTTTAAAATTGACCCGACTGAAAATAACGGTCGAACCGAACAGTTTAGACTATACAATCCTGATTCGAATCACGGGTTTTACACAGAAAGGCATAAAATAGACGAGTATTATTGTGTACAACACATGTTTAAACTTGTGATATCAAAAGTTATTAAAGGCGATTGCCTGACAAAACTCAGTTTTTATACTCTAGGCTATGAGTTATATTGAGGTATGAAGAAGGCTTATGATATGTGCTATTTCCCGAGGGTGGGACCAGAAGGCACTTGCCAAGAGTAGCATAACATCAATTCAGTTCGGGATATTATTGAGTCTACACCTTGATGGCTCATTAGTAGATCCCTAGAATATATATATATATATATATATATATATATATATATATATATATAATATGGTTTTCCTTCCTCGTGAAAATCAGATTTCACATGCTAGTTTATACTAGTTACTTTCCAAACCAATAACACTTGTTACCAACATTTTTTTCTTATATATGTAGGCTTGTGTTCCCTGTTGTGTCAGCTTTGATAAAAGGGTAGACAGATACTACATACATTTGTGCTCAGTGCCCCGTTGTTTTCTTTCGTGCTGTTATTTATAGTTTGATGCATATATATATATATATATATATATATATATATATATATATATATATATATATATATATATATATATATAGTAATGCCTTCCATTTTCAAGAAGCCAAGAGGGTTGTGTCAATCCATTTATCTTTCGAGTCTTACAGATTAATCAATATTTAGATATGACTCGACTTGTTCATAACAATTATAATCGGATTCTTATGTGAATAAAAATTGGGGTGTTACATAAGGGAAAAGCCCTACAAGCATCACTTATGATTCAAATGACATCACTTTAAGCTGAAGTTATGACCATGGCGGTTGTCACTTATGTGACACTCTTAAGTGACGCCCAAGGCAAGTGTCAATTAACGTCACCTTAGAACGGGCGTCACTTAGGGTAACCTTAAGGACTCTAGTAGGCGTCGCTTAAATATATTTTAAGCGACGCCAAAACTAACATCACTGAAAAGACTTTTAAGTAATGCATATTATATTGCAAACATCATTTAAAAAAATCTAATCTTAAATGAAAAAATAGAAACAAAAAATCTTAATTTCTTTTAAGGGGTGGCTGGCCGCTGCCCTGGATTGTGAGGCTACCGGTTGGCCATTGTGCCCTTTGCCAAACAAAAAACAGAAAAAAGCAAAAATATCAAAGGTTGGCGGTCGCCAGAAAGCTTAGTTGCCCTTATGCCCGCAATTGGTAGGATTGTAAATGGCTTGGTTATGGTTCGGTCGATAGCATTATCATAATTATTTATTATTTTAAAATTTTTTACCATAACTGAGTCATTAACCAAGTTTATAAGGTTCCCATAACCAAGTTTTCACCACTTTGTCATCGATTAAATAATTAACCAATAGTTAAATTGGTTAAAACTAATATGTTATAAATCCAGCTTTTTAAGTTACTTAAAAATTAAGAAATCTAAAATACTTTCTAACTCACAAATATAAAATGTTTTAACCATCTAAACTATATTGATCTAATATTAGAAATTATAAAATTAGTAAATAAATAATCTAAATTAAGTAAATTCATAAAATTACTGCTTTGATAACTAAGAATTTCAATATTAATGTTGATGTAGAAATAAGTTTTATTGTCATATATAAAATAATTAAATAATATTATGGTAGAGATTTCTGTCATTTGATTTATATTTAAAATCAATTTGGTTAAATTAACCGAGTTTTTAACCATTTTGTTTATACGGTGAAAAATATCTTTACCATTTTTTATTCCATTTAGCTTAGGACGGTTGGTAAATCCGTAAATTTGATGGTCATTTATGGCTGTAGCTGTAGGCTTAAAATAGTTTTGTTTGTTTGTTTGTTTATTTATGGGTGAATAAGATGACCTTTTCCGGTAATTTGCTTTGATTCTCCTACTACTCAGTAATAAAAAAATCAATATCCCCATTTTGGTAAAAAGTTATTTGATTTAATTAGAATTTTTCATTTAAAAAAAATAATATTAATAAGGATTACAATTGAATCCAATTTAATCAATATATAGATTTTTGTTAAAGGTTACAAATAAAATATATAATCGAAATTTAATTTGAGTTAAATTGTAGTTTAGATGATTCAAATTCTTTAAAATATATAAAATTCAAAGAAAGTAAATCATTTCAGTAGTATAACTTGAATTTTAACATGGGCATGAATAATTATAATTTTAATACATTAATTTTTTTACAAAGTATAATAAAATACAAAAAGCAGTATATATCTGTATAAAATTTTAATTTTAGTTGAAAAATGATTCTTAATTGAGAGTAAAATCAATAAACAAAAGATTTAATAATAAAAAATACAAACATTATAAAAATTGATTTTTCCATGTGTAATGAGAATATATTCTAACCTTTTTTACTTAATTTAGAATATATCATTTTTATTGATGAATTATAATATAATGCTAATAAGGCTTTATGGAATCCCAATTTAACTGGTATATAGATTTTTTCGAAAGCTTACAAGAAAATATATAATTAAAGTTTAACTCAAATTGGATTATATTTTAAGTTGATTTAAATTCTAGAAAATGTATAAACCCAATGAAAGTGGATCAAGTTGAGTAGTGTTACTTTGTATTCTAACATAACTATAAATATTCATAATCAAAATTTATTAGCTTTCTAAAAAATAAAATAAAATATAAAAGAGCTATACAATCGAATAGATTGTGCGACTTGCAAGGCGTTGGAGCATTTGTACAGAAAAAAATATAATTTTAAAAAGGATTATACTTTATTAAAAGTATCCATATAAAAAAACATGATGTAATGTAAATGAATTTAATTAAAATTTAAGTATAATTAATTTGTATTATATTTGCCAAAAATAGTTTCATATTTGATAGTGAGTCGGTGCATAATATAAAAAGAAGATTATAATTAATAAAACTTCTGGCATGCGCCGCTTCTTTGTAGTGCACAGGCAGCGCATACTATTATTGACAGCCACTAGATTTAATCTAGCAGTTATCAATCTTCATCCCATCCACCCACCCCCTCCTCACAGTACACCCTCCTTGGCGACCTGCCTGCCCTCGCCCCAATGGCCTAGTCCGCCCCCACCCATTGTCCACAGCCGCTCTTGACACGAGTTAATATTACACGATATAAATTTTTAAAAAAATTTCGTAATAAAAACTTGACTCTCTTCATACTCAAGTCAAGTTTTTATTATGAAATATATTAAAAAAATAATTTTGTAATAAAAACTTGACTCACTTCCAACTCTCAATATTACGAAATACATCTCAAAAAATATGAAAAATAGAATAAAATATCATAAAATAAAATAATCTATTAGAACTCAATTATTTTATTTTATCATAATTTACTGTATTTTTTATATTTTTTGGGATGTATTTTATATTATTGACTCGTATTGGGAACAAGTCAAATATTTTTTCCGAAATTTTTTATTTTAAATTTTTAAAAATTATTTCATAATAAAAACTTAAATTGAGTCAAGAGTGAGTTAAGTTTTTATTACAAAATTATTTTATTTTTTTAAAATTTATTTCATAATAAAAACTTGACTCAGAGTTGAGAGCAAGTTATGTTTTTATTACAAAATTTTTTTAAAAAAAATTATTTCGTGTAATATTGACTTGAGTCGGGAGCAAGTCAAGTTTTTGTTACAAAATTAGTTTATTTTTTAAAAATTTATTTAGTAATAGAAACTTAACTCGAGTCCCGAGCGAGTCAAGTTTTTATTACAATTTTTTTTAATTTATTTCGTATAATATTAATTTGAGTTGGGAGTGAGTTAAGTTTTTATTACAAAATTGATATCGTCCTTTCCCCCCCCAACTTGTTTTGTTACGCCACTGCCAACGACGGCTGCAGTTGAGGCAATCTGGCTGCAGGTGGGGACAGGAGCAAGGGGCCACGACTGTAGGCAGGGGCAAAAGGGGGGGGGGAAAGCATGTAGGGGCCGTTGCTGCGGGCGAGGGGGAGGGGGAAATTGGGGCATAGTTGCAAGCGCAACAATGGGTGGGGGCGCGAGGAGGGTGTATTGTGAGATGAAGATTGGCAGCCGCTTAATTAAATCTAGCAGCTGTCAATAGTATGCACTGCCTATGCGCCGCAAAATAGGCAACGTAAACCAGAAGTTCTCTATAATTAATTATAGTTAGTTTACAAAAAAATTAAAAGAAAAAGTTGATATTTATTTAAAAATATAATTAACGTATTAAAATTGAATGTCTAACGAGGCAATTATGTCAGCATGCTCAAGCTAGTTATCATTTGCGTTTCTTCTACGATGAAATGATCAATGTCTTCCACTGCTTCACATCTGTTGCAGATTATTACCAGCATTTGATCCAGTCTCTTGATTCTTGATGGTAGGCAGCTTGTTCGTACCTTTATCAATGAATATTGCCGAAACAAAAAAGAAGGCAAAAGAACGAAAAAACATGATAACAAATTTTGTTAAAACTATGGACTATCTACATGAGAAATGTTCATTTTGAACCTGAGGGCACAAGCTTCTTCAAACAGGTTCTGATCTGGTGAAGTATGGACAATAGCCGAATTCATCTTCCAATACTCACCCCCACTACTTCTCTTCTCCAAATCACTGCTTCTCTTCCCAAAATCTCTGCATACCCATCTATCTTCCTCCCCTTTCTCCTCAAACCCAACAATTACGTCGGAGCTTGAGACCGAGGCCTTCCTCCATTTGCACCATATCCTGAACATTGCGTACAACATCAACAAGCACACAAGCGTTGAGGTGAGCCCAATTGCCACTATAATGGCAGCTACTGTGCTCGTTGCTAGCTCTTTTCCATGGGAACTAGCTAGAGCACTGGTGCATGAGTTCATCAGCGGCGGACCGCAAAGATCTTTGTTACCAAGAAATGAGGCTAGGGGGAACTGGGTGAAGGTAGAGGGGACCTCTCCTTGAAGAAAATTGTACGAAAAATTCAATCTATGAAGGCTGTTGAGCTGTTCAAGTGATGCTGGTATTGGTCCCTTGAGCTTGTTGAGGGATAGATTGAGCCTCTCGAGCTTCACTAGATTGCCTAGGGATGAGGGGATCTCACCACTCAAGAAATTGTTGCTGAGATCAAGTATCACCTGCAACTCTGTGAGCTTGCCCAGCTCGAATGGTATCAGACCCGTCAGAGCATTCTCGGCGAGCCGCAGCTCATACAACTTCTTGCAATTTTGCAGGGTGGGAGGAATCGAGCCGGAGAGATTGTTGTTCTGCAGGTTGAGAACATACAGAGAAGTTAGCTCCCCAAGCTCCGGCGGGATTGCTCCAGAAACGTGGTTGTTTTGAAGAGAAAGCTTTAGCAGACTTGTGCATCTTCCAATCTCAGTAGGTATTGCCCCGGTGAAGTAGTTGGAGGAGAGGTCAAGCTCCCCAAGAGCTTGCAAGTTCCCCAGCCATGGAGGAATCCTCCCCACCAACCTGTTCCCATTGAGCAAAAGCAGAGCCAACCCCTTCATATTGGCCAGCTCAAATCCAAGCTCCCCGGTGAGCTGATTGTTCGACAAATCCAGAAGCTCAATCTCTGCAAGCTGGCCTAGTTCCAATGGAATCGACCCGTTCAAGCTGTTGTACCCAAGACGCAGACGATTGAGCTTGGAGGAAGCAGAGATGGTGGAGGGAATGGCGCCGGCGAATCTGTTGTCCGTCAAGTCTAGCTTCATCAATGACCTTGAACCCAACAACGGGGAGATGCTTCCGGTGAATCTGTTGTGAGAAAAATTGATGCTTGTGAGATTTCTGAGGAGGGAGAAGGATTGGGGGATTGGACCTTCCAACGTGTTGTTGTAGAGGGTGATGAGCTCAAGCTCCTTGAGATACTTGAGAGTTGGTGGCAACACTCCGGAGAGCTTGTTGTCTGCCAAGACCAGCTTCTGCAACTTCCTGCAATAGCCCAAGCTCGCCGGAATATGGCCGGACAAGTCGTTCTGCCGGAGTAGGAGAAGAACGAGGTTCTTGAGCTTGCCAATGGCGCCTGGTATGGCACCGGTGAAATGGTTCCCGAAGAAGTCGATCTCTGCCAAGCTTGAGCAGTTGGCGAGGTCCACTGGGATCGGACCAGACATCAGATTCTCGTAAATGTAGAGAATGTTCAATCTCTGGAGCTTCCCAATCTCAATCGGGATCCCCCCTGTGATTCTGTTTCTGAAAAGTGATAGAATCTCCAGGTTGGTGAGGTTGCCAACCTCTGGTGGTATGGATCCACTAAAGCTGTTGTTGTGGAGGATGAGGTTCCTCAAGTTGATCAATCTACCAATCCCAGATGGGATGACGCCATTGATGCTGTTGTTGGAAAGATCAAGCTCCTCCAGTGATGAACATGAAAGCAGTCCCGACGGTAATGGCCCGGAGAGGAGGTTCTGGGCAAGAAACAGAACTTCCAAGCTTGAATTGCTGCCACAGAGATCACCTGGGACTTCTCCCGTGAGTAAATTTTGAGATAGAACAAAGGATTTGAGCCTTTTCATGCGAGAAATGGAGATGTTTATTGGTCCAGAGAGGTTATTGCCAGACAAATCAAGCATCTCGAGCTTGTCCAACTTGTTTAGCTCCGCTGGTATGGTACCGGTGAGTGCATTCCCCAGCAGATTCAGATATCTCAATTGGGAGAGAGCTCCCAGCTCAGCGGGGATCTCGCCGGAGAAGCTGTTGTTGGCCATGTTCAGAATTTCCAATGCTCTGATTCTTGCCATGGCCGGAGGGATGGTGCCATCAAGCATGTTGTTAGCTACGGAGAGATTTTGCAGACCAACGCAATGAACAATCTCTTCCGGAATAGCTCCGGCTAGGCTGTTCCTCTGCAAGTTCAATGCTTTGAGCTTGCCCAACTCGCCAATCTCTGCAGGGATGCTTCCATTGAATTGGCATGAAGCAAGACCCAACACCTCGAGCTGGGAAAGCTTCCCAATCTCCGGCGTGATGTCGCCGGCGAGCTGATTATCTCCAATTCTGAGAACTCTGAGCTTGTTCAGACGACCAAGCTCGGGCGGAATGGCTCCCGAGAGAGAATTGGAGTAGAGAAGCAGCTGAGAGAGATTGCCAAGCTCTCCCAGCTCGGATGGGATCGGACCAGTGAGGAAATTGGATGACAGATCAAGAAACTGGATTGAAGCAAGAAGAGATAGCTCGTTTGGGATTGAACCAGACAAGCCCAGACCAGGTAGATTGAGGCCAAGGAGTTGAGTTTGATCCTCCGAGCACACAACTCCATCCCAGCTGCAAACACTAGTTCCTGGTGACCAATTTCCAAGCACTTGTTCTGAATCAATGAACTTTGATTTGATTCCCAAGAGCAAGTGAGAGAACTCCATGGAAACCACATCACCATTAGCAGCTCCAAGTATGACAGAGACAACAGACAGGAACAGCAAGCAAGTACCCTCAAATCCAATCCTACCCATATTTCTGGACTTCCACTGCAATCAGAAGTGGGCATTTACATCTTAGAAACTTACTGGGTGAGAGTATGGATAACAGTGTGCACTGATATTGATGAGATAGTTGAAGATTACGTGGGGAGGATGAAAGCTTGGAGCTTATATAGTTTGAGCTAGGAGAAGCAGTAAGACCCACTACATCAGCATAGTAATTCTGAGTGTGAAAATGCACTAGAAAGTAGAAAGTGTTGAACCTTTTTGGCTTTGGAGTATGAAGGCTTTGCCTTCATTAAACTCAAAAGTTTAGCATCTTTATCAACTTCCTATTTCCAATAAAAAGTTTTGCAAGCTTTTTGGGATGCCATTAAGAAAGTAAATTTTGCATGGGGGATGAGATTGGTTGCTGGGTATTACCAAAGGAAGAACACAAATGTGGAAGAGATCAGAGCCACTTGCAAGTGCTCCTGCTCAAGCATTGTGGTCCTTGTGGAGCCTCCACAAGTGAATTTTTTGATGTTTGTTGTCATGTGTTTAGTTGCGGACAAGAAAATGATAGGATGTTTAATGTTTTTTTTTGTCTTGAATTTGTCAATTTCTTTTCAATCATGTATTGGGATTCAACTTTAGTCTGGCTTGTTAATCTGTTCTAAATAATTTATTTTTACAAATCTACGATCAAGAGTAAATTATGGCAAGCAAAGCTTCGCAGTACATTCTACTGTTTCTCCAACAGTGTGTAGATCTTGCAATGAGAAAGCAGAGTCAAACTGGTTTTGCCTCGATTAAAGAGAAGGAATTGGATATTGATCAAATGCAAACTACCCATTTGTTTAATAGCTCCCATCTTCCCAATAGCTTCAATAATTTGTAGCCCTGAAGATCAAATCCTGCAAAGTCTCGACCTACTATTCCCACCTAGCCATAAAAAACTCAATAGAAGAAAACAGAACTGCTAGACCACCATTTACCTACTCGAATTAACAAATCTTCTCATCAACTAAGAATCAATGACAGGCAACAATTTGCTTGCCAAACAGGCCATGAAACTTGTTGACATAACCATGGCTGGTGTAATTTATGGTGAAATATGAGGAGAAGCAACATGGGTCTTGACATTCTGCTCTTTAGGTGAGATTCCAGATGAAGGAACCCAAAGAGTAGCAGACAAAAGGTTCACCCTCACGGATTTGATCCGAGATGAAAAATCAATTTGTTAGTTGTTAGTTCCAACTTTTGTGCTTCTTGATATTTTTTCTTGTTTGATTCATCTGTGATAATGTGACAGGGAAGGTCTTGTCTTCCTATAACTGCGCCACCGGTCCCTTTGATAGGTCTTTTTGAGGTCACTACTGCACTTAACTCACGCATGCACTTGCTGGGCAGCTCTACAATTTCTGGGCAGTCTTCATCTTATAATGTGGCATGTGCTTCCCTCATTCTAAAAGCCAATTTGATTCTCATCATTTGATGTAATTCTAAGCAACGAGACTTTTGATACATTGATGAAATCTGAATTCTTTTAATTGCAGCTAGAATGATCTTTTTTCCTATCATTTGTTTTTTCTGGTGTTAATGCACCTTTAAGTCATTGCTAAGGTTGCTCCAATTCACAAAAAAACAATGTTTTTTCTCCACCCCATGTAAAATTATTTTCTCTCTTCACCACACCTCTATGATCATTGTAACCTTAAAGAAAGAATCCAATATTATCCTTATATTTACGGATAAACATATACTAATTTTTTTACTTTTCTTGATGCATGAGACCAGAAAGAAATTTTTCACCATCTTATTTATTTGTGGGGAACTAGCTCAATTTGATTTAATAACTCAGACTCAACTCGTTATAAAAATATATGCCAATTATCATGAGGCCGAGTAACAGCTCGACTAGCTCAATTAGCACCCAATTATTGATTTACAGTATATTATTCCATTGAAACATATGCAAAAGAACACTTTTTGTGGGTCTCCAGAAGATACGATCAATCATTTATTTTTTTCATAAGACTGAAAATAAATGCAAAACTCCAAAGAAGAGGTGGGAGATAATTGGCTCCTACTAACTTTAGGTACTACATGTTGACAACTTGTATGTAGGGAAGAATGCAAGCAATGGCCCCGTTTTGACGTTTCAAGCTGCATATTTCATATTTTGCAGAATGAATAGTAGTTGATGTACAAAGAGACTGCCTTCTTTTCAACGAGGACGACAATATTCAAGGCATGCGGATAGAAAAGAGCATTGAGGCTCAAAGACTCCAAGGCGTAGCCACCCATTTTGATTTTCTTGATTGATGATTTGTTTTAATGGTTAGTTCAAGTTAAGAAATATTTTAGACTATTTTGTTTGATTGGATTGGCATCTTTTCACTACAGGTACTGGTTTTCTTCTTCAGAAGTCATTCAGCTTTCTGGGATAAAGGTGGAAGAAGAAAAGTTATGAAGCTTTGTCAAGTATTTGGTGAGTTTACATACCTGTTATTGATTGGGTATGATACATGATAGCAAAAAGACAAAACCCAACATTTGATTTGATTACTATTGTGATAAAAGGTTTATTTCTGAATACACACAAGGTAATATGTGTAACATGAGCTATCATGCCTAAGGCATTTATATTGCGAATGATCATTAGATTTGATAGACCCTCCTCAACTCAAAGGTGATCAAAACAAGAAATGGTACATGTATGAGAATGATGGATTGATTGATGTTATACAAGCTATGTAATTGTATGAAAAAGATGATGTAAAACAAAATTATCTACCACCAAATTGAGAAGATGATGAATCAGATAATCCGAGACAAGGGGAGATAGACAACAAATGTGAAACATCATCTTCAACAAAGTCCTCCATCCCTATGATATCCAAAAACGGTGGCTCTGATGGGAAGACTACTTCCTCTTCCTTGTTGCTCCTCAGAAGCTCCACCACCTTCCCCATCTTTGGCCGGCAACTGGCCATCGCTTGTGTGCAGAGCAACCCTACATGGAGCACTTGTAGTATCTCATGTTCCACTTTCTCCTCATAGAAGCTTTTGTCTATGAGTTTCTCTCCTGTGCTAGCCTTGTAATGACGCCATACCTGTGACAAAGCACCAAGAACTACTTAGCTTTGTCAACAGTTCTTTTGATTTGCCTAAAACACACTTCTAACTGGTACATAGATTTAGCAAAGAATAAGAAATGGTGAATGATTATGATAGATTATACATTGAATCAAAGTAGGCAATACTTGATGTACCTTTGCAAGGAAGTTTTGTGCTGTTTGATTTCCAGTTCCAGAAGTACATCTTTTTCCAGTGAGTACCTCAAGAACAAGTATGCCATAGCTATAAACATCCACTTTCTCTGTTAGGTGGCCATGGACAATGTACTCTGGAGCCATATATCCTCTGCAGACATGAACAATTTTAGTTCACATAGCATGTTTGATACAAGCATCTTATTATGATAAAAATTGTTTCTGAACTTCTGATGATTGTATTAAGAAAAACAAGTTTTTGACATTGATATATTTGTGAAACAATCAATCAAAAAGATAAAGTTCATGCCGTTAATTTAGTTTAGGTGGAATAAGGTGTAGATGAAGATGATGCTTACACTGTTCCGGCTACTCCGGTGCTGAGGTGAGTGAGATCCTGGCCAAAAGCTCTAGCGAGACCAAAATCTGTTATTTTGGGTTTAAACCTCTCATCTAGGAGGATGTTACTGGCCTTGATGTCTCTGTGAATTATCCGAATTTCAGATTCTTCATGGAGATAGAAAAGTCCCTCGGCCACTCCTTGAAGGATGTTCAATCTCTTCTCCCAGTCCAGTAGCTTTGCTTTTCTAGAATCTTTGATTCAAATAAGAACAATTTAAGATCATTTATTGATTATAACATGAACTGTCAAAGATGAGAAATGAAGATACCGAATATGAATTGATCCAAACTCCTGTTGTCAAAATATTCATAGACAAGCATGCTTTCAGGTCCATCCACACTGCAACCCAACAATTTGACAAGATTTTTGTGACGAACACGGTTGATCAAATCTACTTCGTTCACAAACTGGTCTCTCCACTGTGTCGGGTTTAAGAACAATCGTTTGATTGCAACTTCTCTACCATCAGAAAGAGTCCCCTGGAAATGGAGACAATTTGATGCCAATTTCTAAGTTGATGGTTTACACAAATTTCAATCATTTCAAGAGCAATATTACTGACCTTGTAAACAGTTCCATAGCTTCCTTCACCAATTTTGTTCGACAAATCAAAGTTCCTAGTTACCATCTTGAGCAGGTTGTATGGAATGGTTGAGTTGGCTGAGGTAGACGCCCCCAGAGCTAACTCTGATTTGAACAAATCTGCAACAGATACATGATCTTCTGGTAAACATCAACAAATTGCTTTAACAAATTCTCAAAGAAGAAGGAAAGAAGAGAAATAGTTAATTGAATATGATAGTTCCCTCGCTAAATTAGTACCCGAAGATGTTCTTCTGTTCGTGATCTTTCCAAACCAGTTCCTCTTCCACAGAATAATTCCTAATACTAGTACAACCACAAAGCTTCCACCAATGGTTGTCCCTAGAATGATTCCCAAGTTCTTGCTCTTACCTGAAAGACCATCAGAGAAGTACTGTAGCATTTTCCAATGTAAGCTACAACAATTGTTCGAAGCAAGATTGAGCTAAAACATTTTGATGAATCAAAATCATGGTTTAAGAGCTTGAATTGGGCAATTTCAGAATGAATACACCAAAAAAACTCACCAGAAGAAGGATTGGTTTGATCCAAATTCCAGAAAACCCTGGTGGAATACCTCATATAACACCCAGCCTTGAGAGCTCTCCCTTCAGAACTTGGTACGCAAGACATGATAGAAGAAGCAGCACTGTCGAGGCATGAACTACAGAGCTGTCTGTCCAAGCTCTCCCAACACTGGGCAAGAACATAAACGTTCAACCCAGAGCTAGAACTGGGAGCACTCCCCACCGCAAACCCATTATTCCTTTGAGCCTCCGAGCTCACATTCCCGGCCGCATGTCTCACAGCTTCCCCGAACTGAGCAGCTTTTGAGCTCCTGTTGGTAGGGGAGCAAACCGTCGTGTCATCCGGATCTGTAATCTGGTCGAAGAAGGAGAAGTTCTCGTATCTGCCGAAGCAGCCATCCAGGAATATGGTGCCACCGGTCTTCGGGTAGCATTTGGGAAGAAGAGATCGGATCTCCGAGAAGCAAAGCCGGCAATCAACCGCGCCCAGGTCTTTGAAGCACTGAGCTAGGCCGTACACTGCGTTAGGACTTTCACCCACCATGGCAGTTCCATACCCGTTCTCTTCAACATGTGCACTCAAGTTAGCCATGGCGGGAACGAAGTAGAGGGCCAGTGTGTCGCCGGAGACAGCTTCACTGGAGTTGCAGAACTGGCCAGCGACCTCTGTTCTTGGATCCGCCATTGATGACCTCGAATACAACAGTAGAATTTCAATCAACAGAGCTACCCACCACCTTGTTATCGCAAGACCCATGTTTCAAACCCGCTTTTTCTTCGATTGCAAAAGACAAGGCCTGCAGAGAAAAGGTATATGTAATCAATCTAGTAGCAAAGCCTGCTCTGGTCTTGCTCTGTTCTTCCTGTTGGGGAACAGAAGATCACAGTCATGATAAGGATGATGATGCACATCAACTTTTGATGAGATCAGTAGTCGGAAAAACATGTGAAAAGCTTGCCCAACCTTTCCGACAATTCGTTTCCTTCGTCTTTCGATGTGGGTCGTTGGCTTGCTTCCAGAATGCATAGAAGAACGGGGATCGGATTTTTGCTCTGATTTAATATTTTCCGTTTCGTTCTTACTTGGCTGTGGAAAATTCAGATAAGAACCAAACGTGGGAATCCGGCAAATCGGAAAAGCCGATTGGCGCTCCCCACTTTGAGTCATTTTTTGTCTGTGGTTCTTGTTGACTAGCGAGCCAGTTGTACATCTTTCTTCGCTGCTCCGGAAAAAAATCAAGGTCTCTGGTTTTGAACAACTTTTATGCTCAGTTTTTTAAGTGGGAAATAACGTAAGCGCAAAAAATATTGGAAGAACAATCTTTGCTTATAACAATAAAAAAAACAGAATTTTTATTAAAAAAAGAGAACAATTTTTAAGTCAGGTGAGTAATTTGTAGGTATCATCACCAAACGAGAACAGTCTTTTTGGGTAAGGGTGGTCACAGCAAGGGAGCGTTTTGGTGCGCTGGTCAAGATAAAGTGTTCCCAAGCTCTAGATTGACAGTGTAATTGATGTGTGTTCAGAAATTTGATTTGTAGAACAAGTCTAAGTATTGTTGGTATGCATGGCATTATTGATTCCAATTCTGGAATGAACTGCATTGAAGGCAGGGCAAAGACCTGTAGCAGATTTGCAGTTGATGAGCTAGCTGTGAGGACTTGAGGGTCAAATACAATGACAGTTTATTCACTCAAATGTGTGTTTTTTTCAATATAGTTTACTAAAATGTGTTAGCCGTTGAATTTTTTGTCACCTTAACACTGTTTTGCAAGGCCGGAAAAAACTACCCTTTGGGGGAAAAAACCCAAATTTGAGAAATGTTCTTCTATCTCCGATACCAATTATATATATATATATATATAATTGAATTGGGCAAACTGAATTACCTTTATAACCAAAATGAATTGAATTGAACTTGATACGAGTTTAGTTATTGAATAACTAAATTACATTATAGGTCATGAAAAAATATGTTTGTTTAAATATTTAATTAAAATTAGACCTTTAAAAGTAGTCCTCAACGTATATATTGCAATCAAAATTTACCATAAAAATAAAATAATTTCATGATAATAATTAATGAAAAACATGTAATTTTTAATATGCATAAAAAAATTCAGTTCTTTCGATTAATTTGAATCAATTTAAATTTTAAAATAAAATACCAATACTTATTTTATTTTTATTTTCATTTTATCTAAAATCAAACCCAATTACATGCTCACCCCTACTACCTGTGATAGAAAACACCCCAAAAATAACTTCATAAAAGTGTTGCATTATTGGGGCAAATATTTGCCACCAGCTAATTAAAATAGGTGGTTGGTAGGAAAAAGTGGGCCCTGCAACAAGGATGCTAGATGCTATGTTTGAAAAAGTGGGCCCTTGTATTGAGTGAATGACTTGTGCCTGCCTTGTGATGAATGGGCAGGCAGGCAGGCCGGCTAACAACCTAATCTACATTTGCAAGGACAATTAAGGAAAGACACGTGTACTCGTTGTGGGACCATGTGCCATTGTAGGGCCAGAATTAGTTTAAAACAAATGGGGCTTAACAAGAGAGCACAAAAAATTTAATAAAAAATCCCATATTTTGTTCCCTTGGTGGTTGGTTCTTTTGTCCCAAACACAATCTTTAATATAAATACATAATTTTTTTAAAAATCAACTTTATGATATATGGTTATGTTCAATATAATTTATATAACAAGTTATATTGATTTAATATATTATGCATATAAATGAATCTTATTTACCTCTAGTGAGAGACACATAGGAGTATAAACTAATAACAATTACCTCATAGTAGATGCCTTATGTGCAAGGTATTTTTTAAATATGTACTAGTTTTTTATTAAATATATTAAATTATAATACATGTTTTTAAGTAAGATAAGATTGACAATGAAAGTTTTTGTCTACTATAAATTTGTTTGGTGCTGACCACACAAATCCTTGAATGTAACTAATTATGTTAACCTTGTACAAGTATTCTAAGTATGTGTCAATATAAGTCGACAATTTAATGTAACGATATTGCTTCTTTTAATGGAAGGAGTTTGCCCCCACACATACAACTATATAAATAATATGAAATTGGACTTTTATTTATTTTAAACTGGGCTTCATCTAGAATAAAAAACATGTATTTGGGCTTTATAATTTATCAATTATGAAACTCTTTTATGATCTTTCGTCTCACCAATTCTTTGTGTTTTATATTCAATATTTTAACTATGTAGTTTGAAGATTTATGTTTTAAGCCCCTTATATATCTCTTGATTTTCTGTGCTGCTCTAGCGTTTGTTTTTGGCTTTTTTCATTTCGCAAACTTGCAGGCATTTTTTGATTCATAATTTGGAAAATGAAAACTGTCAAAGAAAGTGGAAATCAAAGAGCTCTCCTTCGATTTGATGAAAAAATAGGAACTGGGCTTTCCATTTTTTCATGGGTCAATAAGACAAATGAATGAAATGGGCTCTTTCTTATTTCTTATCTGGGTATTACTGTGAGGATTGGAAGGTGCAGCTTACAACTGACCGCAAAGTGAGCATTTTCATCCTCTCTGCTCTATATGGATACATTAACCTGTCAAGCAACTAGCAGATGTTAAAGGTTCTTGTATAATGGCTATATTGGCCATGATTGAGGCACTTATAAATATTAGCACCACCAGATTGGTTTCTTATATTTTGTCATAATTATATATAACATTTCCTTCTCTTATACCTCTGGGAATTAATATCCTATGGTCATGAAGTGTTGTGTTGGCTGGATAATGGAGGAGCTATCACTTGTGCCAACCAAGGAGCACCCCTTTGCATAATGGTGGATGTACATAAGAAATCATCCTTTAGAAACTAGAAAGAGTACAACCTTCTATCCGCTTCATTTCTTTCTAAAGAATCACACCCATTTTGAAGGAGAGAAACATAAACCCACAAGAGGAGCAAATTTGAAAAAAATATATTCTTTCTCCCTAAAGCCCTGTTTGAGAGTTGTGGGGACTATAGTTTTATATATATCATAATCGTAACTGCAATAGTATCAGATTTTTAGGTGGTATAAAATACATTTGGTTTAATCGGATCAAATTATATTGAACTATATTCTAAAATCATAAATAAAATATTGTATAAAAATGCATTGTGTCAATAATATTTTACTAAATACCAAATTAAAATATTAAAATTTTTAATAAAAAATAATTTTTTTGAAATTTTTATATTAAAAAATTAGGTACCAATTAAATTAGTATAAAAGATTAAATGGTAAGGAATTTAATTGGGACTTTGGGAGTCTTGTGACTAAACTCAAATTCCTATCACCAAATATTAGGGGTTTGTGAAAGTGTGAATCTAATTGTTTTTGTTAAAGTAAAATGATAATATGAATAATATTTTCCTATTAATCTATTGTAAATGAGATTATACTTGTCAGTAAGCTTAAGTTATAAATCTAACGTGAAACTATTTTATCTTTTATTTTTTAGCCGACAAGCATGTGAATAAGGTTTATATGGGTGAGAGGTATGCAATCTAATTAATGGGCTTATAGCATATTTTGCAGTGTCAAATATATAAAAATTACGTGATTACAGTTCACACTTAAAAAATTAATCCTACTAACTTTGCCTCTAAAATCTCTTTTAGACTATGACCGATGCTTCCAAAAGAACTGATTCATCAAAAATTGGACACCAATCAATTTATTTAAATCGGGCAAAATTGATAGGTTATTAGTTATAGAATATATTATTTTAATGTTACATTGTATATTATATTTTATATTATATTTTCGTATTTTTTATTTTTGAATTATTTAAAATTAGTTATTATTTTTTACTCAAGTCAAGAGTTGTGTCAACATTTAATTACGAGAATGTCACCGATCATTTCTGCCCCTAATTTAATTTTATCTCCTCGATACTTGGCGCCAGCACCCGGCCCAATCCTCCCCCCTCCCACAATCGCCACCCACCGTTGTCCCCCAACCGCCGCCCGCCACTGCCCGCCACCCCCGTCGTCTCCCAACCACCCACCGTCACCCGCCCCCCTCCCTCGCCCCCCCCACACACACCTCCCCTCTTGACCCCCCTGCCACCCACAAGCGCCAGCCCCCACCACCTACAATCACCGCCCTGCCACCCATCATCCAGGACCCTCGCCCTAGCGCCCCGTCTCCCCCTATACCCCCCCCCACCCCAACCCTGCCACCCCCTTGACCTGTCCCCAGCCGTCACCCCCACCCTGTCACCCTTATCGACTCATCCAACTCCAAGCCGAATTAACTCAGGATCAATTAAATTAAAATCCGGTCCAATTTTTAATAAAACCTAATCTTTTTATTTTACTCGGACTCGGCGGATTACTGACCCAAGTTTTGCAACAGAGGCTCCAGGCCCAAGACGAGTGTTTCTTGTTCTGACTTCCCTAAAGCCTCGGTAGCACCGCCGAGATAGCGATTCACTAACCCAGGCAAGAATTTATGGACTCTTCTTCTCGATTCTCATCTCAACAATAAATCATAATTTTTAACCCCACCCCGCCTCACCGGCATGTTGTTGAGTGTTGGGAATTGCCATGGCCATGTTCACAGGAGCGATCATGACGTCTCCCCCTCCTCCTCCCATGTCTACATTATCCCCACTACACTACCATCACTCATCCTACTACCCTTGCTGTTACAGCCTTAGTCCGAGGACGTGCCGGGTGCGCGGGATTGGGCAGTTGTTCCCATGCATGCCGGGTCCGACACGAGTAGCACGGGGCTATTCGAGTGGTGAAACAACTGGTTGAGGCTAACACGGTGTTGTAGTTGCAGGTAACGAAGTGCCGAGCATGAGTCAGGTCGGAGACCAAATAAACCTCAAGATGATCGAGACAAGTGCTGGTGACCGAGCACTTGGGCGTCGGATCATGATCGAGCATTGGTGCCGAGAACCGAGCGCGAGGACTCGAGGTTGATCGCTACGTGCGGATCACGGAGTGCCGGGAGTGCGCTGGTTCGATGCTGGGGTGCGATCACTAGCGTGCGCGAGCGAGAGCGAGCATGATCGAGCGCTGCCGAGACATCGGTGCAGCGTGCTCGAGCATTGGCGCGAGCGAGGCGTTGGCGTGATCGAGCGCTGCCGAGACATCGGTGCAGCGTGCGCGAGCGTGGGGCGCTAGCGGGGTTTATGATCGAGCCATGACCGAGACCTAGCGAGGTTGCGGTGCGACTCAAGTAGCGAGCAGATAGCGGTAGCAAGTTGCGGTATCACGCTACGTGACCGAGACTTGGCTAGCGAGCGGTGATCGAGTCGTGATCGGTAGCGATGGGTCTGGCTGCACCAGCATGATCGATGGATGAGAGTTGATCGGTACTAGAGGCTTATCGGTAGCAGGGGTTATCGGTGGTGCGTCTGGGACGTGCACGAGGTTGCTGGTTGGTCGAGCCGAAGACTTGGGTCGAGCCAGGGGGTTGGACGTGTGGTGGTTGTAACTAACTACCAGCGCTGGACTTTGTTTGCCGATAGAGATAGAGATGGATCTTGATCGGAATCTTGGAGATAAGATTGCAACTGAATTGGAGATAAGCACGCCCAGGCTGGATTGAATTGAGACGTCAAGAGAGTCCAGGTTCGTGGGAGATCTTGGAGATAATCTTTTGGGAAAAGATTATGCTCAGATTGTAGTTTATCTTGGAAGGAAGCAACAACGTGGAGACTCCTATATAAGGAGGAAGCCAACGTGAGGAAAAAGAAGAAAGAACTGCTGAGAAGGGTCTTGGTGGAACGTCTGGTCTTTCTTGTGGAGAAGAAAGAAACCTCATCAAGCAAAGTCGTGGAGTGCTGCAGATCAATTCCGGGAGTTGATTCTTCACGAGTTCGACGGCATAGGGTTGCTGGTCGTGGTGCTGTGATTGGAGGTACGACGTAGTTCTTCTCATAACCTAGTTTGCATTACTTGGTTGAGGGTTTTGCATGTAAACGAGTAGGTCGTGGGTGGCTGCTCGGGGTTGTGATTTGTGAGGACGATTGTGAGTGTGGGTGCTCTAGTTCTCGCTACTCTTCAGGGGAAGAGTTGAACACCGTGGGGTTTGCATGTCCATGGTGTAAGCGATCATAGGGGTGATTGCTGTATCCTTGTTTTGTGTTTAATTCAAGGTTGGAACCGGGGTTCCGTAATTGTGGTGTTGGCGTCTGATTTTGGGTACTAGCGGCGTTCTTTGATTCCGGGAACTTGCTGCGATACCGATCAGGGGATTGGTGTCAAGGATCGACATTGGGTGATCGATCAGAGTCGCTTCATACTACTTGCTTGGTTTGCTATTGTGGATGTTTTGAGAATTGTCTATCGGTACCGAACGATATCGTGCACTGGGCAATTTGGGTGCCGGTATTTGTGTTCGGCGTGCGTCGTGATTTGCAGGAGCGCAGGGGTGTGGCTTCGGGTCTCTTGTAGAGATCGTCCCGCTACACGTGTAGTGGGGTTTCTGTTGCGTACTTTGAAGGGAGGCTGGTGTTTCGGGAGCGAAACACGCCGCGCGGTTTGCTGTTGGGGCGAAAAATTTTGTCCCATAGAGAGCGGCCCGTGACAGAGGTATCAGAGCTGAGTTTCGGTGAAAACTGGTCGACGAAGCATCCTGTGAAGAAGTTGCACTATAACCTTCGGGGAGGGTTCTCCACATTTACCGGTGAGATGGATACTCGATCCACTGATGCTCTCAGAGAGAGGGTCGCACGGCTGGAAGTGCTGGTAGGAGGGCCTACCAGTGATGGAGACGGACATACCGCCTTCGACAAATTGCAGTCTCTGGCAGAAGGGTTGTGGGACTTGAACACTCGGTTTACCACTTGGGCCGAGTCCAGCCAGGTGCGGGGTGAGACGGCGGAGATGGGAGATCTCCGGGCTGCGGTTGAGGAAATGCACGCAGATGTGGCTTTGCTCAAACAAGTGTGGGTAGCGCGGCCTCAGCAGGGAATTGCTGATCGTGTGGCAGAAGAAGCCGTTCCAGGAAGGCTCAAGGTGCCCGAGCCAAAGAAGTTCGAGGGGACCAGGTCAGCCAAGGACCTGGAGAATTTCATCTGGGACATGCAGGAATACTTCACTGCTGCGAAAGTTCCCGAAGATAGCCAGGTTTCGATGGCCAGTATGTTTATGACCGGTGATGCCAAGTTATGGTATAGATGTCGCGCCGAAGAGGATGAAGCAGCTGGTCGACACCGGATTGAGACTTGGGAGTTCCTGAAAAAGGAGCTTCGGGAGCAATTCTCTCCAACCAACACTACATGGGTGGCGAGGTCTCGATTGCAACGGTTGAGACAGACAGGAACAGTTAGGGATTACGTCAAAGACTTCAGCTCTTGTCTCCTCGACATCAAGAATATGTCGGAGGATGATAAGTTATTCAACTTTATCAATGGTTTGCAGACTTGGGCGCAGATAGAACTAAAGAGGCAGAAGGTACAGGATTTACCTGCAGCTTTGGTGGCAGCCGACGCACTGGTGGATATTAGGCCAGGGCCAAGCAACACAGACGTGGGTCCGGCTAAGAAACTCCAGGGTGGTCAGGGCAATCAGCGGGGTGGCATGAGGAAGCCATCCAGGAGACCGAAGAAGAAGTTTCAGAACTTCAGTGCAGGGACTCAGGACAGGAAGGTAGCTGATCCGAAGAAGTCTGGGTGTTTTCTGTGCAATGGTCCGCATCTGGCTCGAGAGTGTCCGACCAAGGGCAAGCTCAGTGCCTTGGTGGCCGAAGCAGACCATGACCAGGAGGATGCGGGTCCTTCTGCTCGAGCATCTACCCTTCAGATACTCGGGGCATTGAGAGCTGGAAGAGCAGCTTCAGGGGGAGCTGATTTGATGTTTGTTCCGTGTGTAGTGAATGGGAGGAAGGTTTCAGCCTTGATAGACACTGGGGCAACCCATAGTTTTGTCTCCAAGGGGATGGCTACGGAGCTGGGGCTGAAAACCGGGACCAACACAAGTAAGATTAAGGCAGTGAACTCACAGGCGAAGCAGGTGGATGGCATTGCTAGAAGTGTCAGACTGAACCTGGGAGAATTCGAGGGCCGAGTGGATCTCATGGTCATCGAGATGGATGACTTTGGTTTGATCCTCGGCAATGCGTTTATGAGTACTGCTGGAGTGGGAGTTTTTCCACACCTGGGAGGTATACTGATCATGAGCACGGCGGGTGCAAGCTTTGTTCGTGGCAGTGGGAGGCCTTCTGGGGTCGAGGACCGCACTTTTAGTGGCGAGCACTTGTCGGCAATGCAAGTGGCTCGGGGGTGCAAGCGGGGAGCCTCGACTTATCTTGCTGTGATGAGAGAGGTCCAGCCGGATCACGTGGTGGTGGTGCCGGACGAACTGTTGGAACTGTTGGAAGGCTATTCCGATGTGATGCCAACTGAATTGCCAGACGGGTTACCTCCCAAAAGGACGATCGAACACCGGATCGAGCTGGAGCCAGGGGCAAGAGCACCAGCGAAGGCGCCATATAGGATGTCGCCTAAAGAACTCACAGAACTCAAAATCCAGCTGGGGGAGCTGCTGGATTCGGGGAAAATTCAGCCATCTACTGCACCGTATGGGGCGCCAGTTCTATTCCAGGAGAAGCACGACGGGTCGATGAGACTATGCGTCGACTACCGGGGACTGAATAAGGTGACCATCAAGAACAAGTACCCAGTTCCTTTAATTGCTGATCTGTTTGACAGGTTGAGTGGAGCGCGGGTCTTCACTAAGCTGGACCTGAGGTCAGGATACTGGCAAGTCCGGATTGCGCCGGAGGATGTGTCAAAAACAACTATGGTCACAAGGTATGGGTCTTTTGAATTCCTTGTGATGCCATTTGGGTTGACAAATGCGCCAGCTACTTTCTGCAACCTGATGAATGATGTGTTTCATGATTATCTCGACAAGTTTGTGGTTGTGTATCTGGACGACATAGTTGTTTATAGTGAGTCCATGGAGGAGCACCGTGGACACCTGAAGCAGGTTATGGATCGCCTAAGGGAACATCAACTCTTTGTGAAGAAAGAGAAGTGTGAGTTCGGCCTGGAGGAAATTAGTTTTCTCGGCCATAAAGTTGGTCAGGGGTCGGTGCGCATGGAGGAATCAAAGGTCCGAGCCATTGCCGAGTGGCCGGAACCGACGAAGGTGACAGAGGTGAGAAGCTTCCTAGGTTTGGCCAACTACTACCGGAAGTTCATACATGGGTACAGCCATGTAGTGTCACCGTTGACTGATCTGCTGAGGAAGGGACAGTCATGGGCGTGGACGGGTTCATGCCAAGCAGCTTTTGATGAGTTGAAAGCAGCTATATCTTCTGAGCCGATACTGAAGTTGCCGGACTTCAGTCGACCGTTTGAGGTGGTGACAGACGCTTCAGACAAGGCAGTCGGAGGAGTACTACAGCAGGATGGGCATCCGATAGCTTTTGAGAGTTGGAAGCTGAAGGACGCTGAGACGAGGTACTCAGCGCATGAGAAGGAGATGCTTGCAGTGGTACATTGCCTTCGAGTGTGGCGAGTGTATTTGCTGGGATCCAAGTTCGTGGTGATCACGGATAACGTAGCTAACACTTTCTTCAAGACCCAGAAGAAACTATCCCCGAGACAAGCGAGATGGCAAGAGTTTCTGGCGGAGTACGACTTCGAGTGGTTGCACCAGCCGGGAAAGACGAATCAGGTGGCAGATGCCCTGAGTCGAAAGAACATGGAGGTGGTGGCAGCTATATCAGAAATTCAGACTGAGATATTGGGGCAAGTCCGGGAGTTAGCAAGAGACGACCCAGAGTACAAGAAGCTGGTCGACAGGATCAGTGAGGGGCTGATTCGAAAATATTGGACTGAAGATGGAGTGGTTTACGCCAGTGGGGGTCGGCTTTATATCCCTACGGGTAGACTACGGCGAAAGCTAATGGAGGAGTCCCACGACACCCAGTGGGCAGGACATCCTGGGAGAGACAGGATGTACGCTCTAATGACCAGGGCGTATTATTGGCCGGGAATGAAGGCTGATATCGAAGCTTTCGTCAGGTCTTGCTTAGTTTGCCAGCAAGACAAGGTGGAGAGACGACTAGAGGCAGGCTTGCTGCAGCCTCTACCTACACCAACGAGGCCGTGGAGTTCGGTTTCGATGGACTTTGTGTCCGGATTCCCCAAGGTGAGGGGGATGTCGTCGGTGATGGTGGTTGTAGATCGATTCTCAAAGTATGCCGTAGTTACAGCAGCTCCACAGAAATGCTCAGCCGAGAAGACTGCTGAACTGTTCTTTAGGAACGTGGTCAAGTACTTTGGAGTACCGGCAGACATAGTGAGTGATCGAGACGCCAGGTTCACAGGGAGATTCTGGACGTGCTTGTTTGGTTTACTAGGGAGTAAGCTGAACTTCTCTACAGCTAATCATCCTCAGTCTGACGGGCAGACTGAGAGGACGAATGCTCTACTCGAGGAGTATTTGAGGCATTTCGTCACAGCCAGCCAGGGAACTGGTTGGATCTTCTTGATGCGGCGCAGTTTTGTTATAATCTGCATCGTTCCTCAGCAACGGGACTGAGTCCTTTCGAGGTTGCTACAGGCTACCAGCCTCTTACACCACTGGAGGTAGCTTTGCAAGGGCGCGGAGCGAAGTGTCCAGCAGCATACAGGTTTGCCCGAGACAGGCAGGAGCTGTATGAGGATGCGGTGGATTCACTAGCCAAAGCAACACGCAGAATGAAGAGATATGCCGACTTGAGGAGAAGGCCGGTATCATTCAGCGTAGGGGACAAAGTGATGCTGAGACTCACACCACAGATCTGGAAGAAGATCAGACGTACCGAGGTGCACAGGGGATTAGTGCAGCGGTATGACGGTCCTTTTGAGGTGGAGAAGGTGATCGGGAGCGTGGCCTACAAGTTGAAGCTTCCGGAGAGGTATCAACTTCACCCAGTATTTCATGTTAGCTTTCTCAAGCCATTCCATGAGGATGTGGTCGATCCGAGGAGAGCTCGTCCAAGGAGAGCTCCACCTACTGTCCGGCGGCAATATGTGAAGGAGGTGGGGAAGATTTTGGCGCATAGGCAAGGTGCACCAAACACCGGGATTGAGTATCTTATCAAGTGGAAGGGCGAACCGAGGAGTGAAGCTAGTTGGGAGCGAGCAAGGGACTTGTGGCAGTTTGAGAGAAGAATCAAGAAGTACCAGGGAGGACTTAACCCTCCGATGAGGACATCGGATCTCATTGGTGGGGGTGAGCTGTTACAGCCTTAGTCCGAGGACGTGCCGGGTGCGCGGGATTGGGCAGTTGTTCCCATGCATGCCGGGTCCGACACGAGTAGCACGGGGCTATTCGAGTGGTGAAACAACTGGTTGAGGCTAACACGGTGTTGTAGTTGCAGGTAACGAAGTGCCGAGCATGAGTCAGGTCGGAGACCAAATAAACCTCAAGATGATCGAGACAAGTGCTGGTGACCGAGCACTTGGGCGTCGGATCATGATCGAGCATTGGTGCCGAGAACCGAGCGCGAGGACTCGAGGTTGATCGCTGCGTGCGGATCACGGAGTGCCGGGAGTGCGCTGGTTCGATGCTGGGGTGCGATCACTAGCGTGCGCGAGCGAGGAGCGAGCATGATCGAGCGCTGCCGAGACATCGGTGCAGCGTGCTCGAGCATTGGCGCGAGCGAGGCGTTGAGCGTGATCGAGCGCTGCCGAGACATCGGTGCAGCGTGCGCGAGCATTGGGCGCTAGCGGGGTTTATGATCGAGCCATGACCGAGACATAGCGAGGTTGCGGTGCGACTCAAGTAGCGAGCAGATAGCGGTAGCAAGTTGCGGTATCACGCTACGTGACCGAGACTTGGCTAGCGAGCGGTGATCGAGTCGTGATCGGTAGCGATGGGTCTGGCTGCACCAGCATGATCGATGGATGGAAGTTGATCGGTACTAGAGGCTTATCGGTAGCAGGGGTTATCGGTGGTGCGTCTGGGACGTGCACGAGGTTGCTGGTTGGTCGAGCCGAAGACTTGGGTCGAGCCAGGGGGTTGGACGTGTGGTGGTTGTAACTAACTACCAGCGCTGGACTTTGTTTGCCGATAGAGATAGAGATGGATCTTGATCGGAATCTTGGAGATAAGATTGCAACTGAATTGGAGATAAGCACGCCCAGGGCTGGATTGAATTGAGACGTCAAGAGAGTCCAGGTTCGTGGGAGATCTTGGAGATAATCTTTTGGGAAAAGATTATGCTCAGATTGTAGTTTATCTTGGAAGGAAGCAACAACGTGGAGACTCCTATATAAGGAGGAAGCCAACGTGAGGAAAAAAAAGGAAGAACTGCTGAGAAGGGTCTTGGTGGAACGTCGTGGTCTTTCTTGTGGAGAAGAAAGAAACCTCATCAAGCAAAGTCGTGGAGTGCTGCAGATCAATTCCGGGAGTTGATTCTTCACGAGTTCGACGGCATAGGGTTGCTGGTCGTGGTGCTGTGATTGGAGGTACGACGTAGTTCTTCTCATAACCTAGTTTGCATTACTTGGTTGAGGGTTTTGCATGTAAACGAGTAGGTCGTGGGTGGCTGCTCGGGGTTGTGATTTGTGAGGACGATTGTGAGTGTGGGTGCTCTAGTTCTCGCTACTCTTCAGGGGAAGAGTTGAACACCGTGGGGTTTGCATGTCCATGGTGTAAGCGATCATAGGGGTGATTGCTGTATCCTTGTTTTGTGTTTAATTCAAGGTTGGAACAGGGGTTCCGTAATTGTGGTGTTGGCGTCTGATTTTGGGTACTAGCGGCGTTCTTTGATTCCGGGAACTTGCTGCGATACCGATCAGGGGATTGGTGTCAAGGATCGACATTGGGTGATCGATCAGAGTCGCTTCATACTACTTGCTTGGTTTGCTATTGTGGATGTTCTGAGAATTGTCTATCGGTACCGAACGATATCGTGCACTGGGCAATTTGGGTGCCGGTATTTGTGTTCGGCGTGCGTCGTGATTTGCAGGAGCGCAGGGGTGTGGCTTCGGGTCTCTTGTAGAGATCGTCCCGCTACACGTGTAGTGGGGTTTCTGTTGCGTACTTTGAAGGGAGGCTGGTGTTTCGGGAGCGAAACACGCCGCGCGGTTTGCTGTTGGGGCGAAAAATTTTGTCCCATAGAGAGCGGCCCGTGACACTTGCCATGATATACGTCGTGCATCCTCCCTCGTTGTTGCGTCTTCCTCTTTCTATTCTTCTTTATCTACATCCAACCGAACAAAAGGAAGAGGAGTAATTTTTCATGGCAACTCCCCTAATTCAAGCCTCATCTCCAATTCTTCTCCTGCAAACCCAACTTCTCGATGTCCCTCCATTTCACCTTCCACATCACCCCGTGCGTCCACCGGCTCATGTAATATATATATATATATATATATATATTGATAGGTAGATATATCTCTCCCTTTCCATCTACTTGATGATTCAATTGTTGTTAATATCGTAAATGCTCTACTTGTTTTTTTTAAAACAAACTGAAGATCTTGTAATATGATCTTTTCCATTTTGTGGTGATTCTATTTATACAGTATTTTCTTTTTTGATAGCTTTGGGATGCACTAAAGAGGTCAGTTTTTTCTTTTTTGATAGCTTTGGGATGCACAAAAGAGGTCTACGACACAGACAAGAGCAGCCTTGTTATGATTGGGGTGAAACATGCAAACGGTG